>JAXGGA010015028.1:0-30366 GCA_038373865.1 Uloborus plumipes | reverse complement strand
TAAAATAAGTGGTAATAGCAATCGTGGAATCCCGTTTCGCTGTGAGGGCAACGTAGTGTGGCGTAGTCTATGTTTCGGATTTTTTTATAGTATAGTTAGGTTTGGGAAAAGTTCAGAGTAGCAAATCGTTCACATGTCATTTGCAAAAGACAAAAAAAAGAAACAGCTAGAACGTGGCTGAAATGGATCATAACTGTTGCCAAAAAGGAGAGAAATGCCTTGTAATATAAAATAATGTTGATTTAATTGTTTATTAACGTAGAATATAAACAGTATTGCAGTAGAAATATTATATATATATCATCAAACTTAAAATACGCTACAGTACTGTACTACTCTGCATACTATGCTAGTTAGTCAAAGTTTGAAATTGAAAACAATCACTTAGATAAAGCGCTCCTATTTTTAGTTACAGTACATGTATTTCATAAAGGCTGCGTTCTGATTAGTGAACGTTCGCTTTACAGGGTATAAATATACTTCGTTTCGTTGTTTCAAAAAACTGCATTACTGTCTGTCTGCGTATTGCGCGCCTGGCAGTCATGATCACTTCCATTTGAAAAAGGGGTGATAGGATAAGGAGACGCACTTGCTGGTGCTTTCACTTCTTACTTCCTGTTGAATGTTACTTCACATTTCTCCCCTATTTTGAGGAAATCCAAAGAGACCTCAGGCATGCGCAAAATGCGAGGAAGGTTTTACGATAAAAGATTAGACAGTATTTTAGAGTATTCTTTAGGGGAGTAATCTGCATTATTTAAACTCAGCGCTATTTTTAAATTATTTCTTGTCTGTTGGGATTTTTAGATTGTGCATAGTGGAAAACCTTGTATCGAGAAAGAATTTTTGCACGAAAAAAAAAAAGAAAATAAGCTTTTGTAAAATTCAAAAATATATTTTAAAAACATGTTAAGCGATTGTTAATCCTTCTCCGCAACAAAAGATCAGAATAAAATACCTTTAAACCCTGGAAATCGAAACTGACTACTGAGTTGTCATGACAACATCGTATTCCGATGCTCTTATGGTTGGAATGGATATCTTTCCCGCTTTACGTTACTTTCGGTAGACATTTCAGCTATGTCATGTATTTTATTGTGGCAATCGCTTAGGTTTGCATAACGATTGTTCTGGTTTTGAAAGAAGGTACAGTTGGATCGAGCAAAAAAGGTTATTTAAACAAGTATATTATTTTCCAATATATTTTTTTTATTTTTAAAAGCAGTTTATACTTTACAAAAGTAAGAATATTTTCCGTATTTGTTTTATTCAGTTATATTAAATAACGTAGTATTTATAAAATATTGCACGAAAAATATTTAAAAGAAATGCTACACAGATATTCATAAATTCTTGCACTGATAAAGATAATGTAATTATAAAAATAATTTTAAGATGTATATACTTTTTTAAAAAAATCTTGTCTCAACAAGTAATTTTCTCCATTTGTACAATATCAATTGCAGTTGCAGAGCTGATGCGAAAATAAACAAGACGTCTATGGAAAAAAATCCTATGGATTCAGGAAGGGGGGTTGTGGGTCACCCCCTCATAATCTTTGGTTCCGAAACAGATTGTTAATTCTGATATGACAGTTTATATCTATACAAACAATGTTAGGACCGAAACCTCATCCCCTGGAAGGTAAATTATGTGTAGCTGCGGCACTAGTGCCTCCCACAAAGTGTAACACTGTCCAAATTTCATCGTCTCATACCTATGAAACTTTTACATGTAAAAGTTTATTAACGTTGTGAAAAGAAAAAGAAAACTTTTTGGGACAAGGATCCAAATAAATGTCATTTATGACTAAAGCTTAAGGAATGTCTTTTCTTCAATGAATTTTCTGTATCAGCTTGAGATTTTATAAACTAACTGGTTCAAATTTATAGATTGAGGGTTTTTTTTTCATCCTTTCCTCAAAACAGTTTGCATCTCTTAGACACAGTATGTGCCTAGCTGATGCAAGTGGCTTTAACATTGGAAATAGAGAATGATGTTATGAAAAAATACTCTCAGTGCATTCTTGGCATCATGCGAGTAAACAAATGATTAAAATAGCTTGTTAAAGTACAAAGAAATTTAGAAATGCGTATAGAAAAGAGAATCCAGAAGTTAATACTATCAAGCTTTTGTATGACAGTTTTTGGTGTAGGCATGCTTCTTTTGGAGCATCAGTAAAGCTGCATATGTCTATATACTTGTCATACCAACCCTCGAAATTATAAAAATGCAAAAATTTGCCCTCATTTATGTATTTCTAATCTTTTCACGCTGAGACATGACATGCTATCTTAAAGTCACAGAACGTACTCAGCTTTATCTCCTTTAAAAGCAAGTTTAAAACTAGATTGCACAATAAATCACTTTCACTGATTGTTCAGTAGAGGTATAATAACGATAAATACCCTAAAAGAAGAGTACTTTTTAATTGAAACTAAATAGCAGTCCAAATGACTGCTTGAGCAATCTATGGTTAATTTCTCTTATCGGGGTTCCTATCCCACTTTAGCTACACTCGGTTACTTTAAAATAAGCGTATCATGTTTAGAAACTTTGCGTCGTCTGTATGTAAACCGTACGAAAGAAAACAGTTCCATTCTTTTACTATGCATTGCTCTTGGGGTATTTCATTTATTTCATGTTTATCAAATTAGGCTTCCGCCTGTTATTTATATCATCATATATTTCAGGTATTTTTACAGGTTTTCCGACAAATATAGGTCTAAATAGTTTGTTTTAGCAAGACCTGCCACCATGAGTAACCGTTACATAAATACTTAACAACGAATTTTATTAACGTTGATTGACTAATAGTTTACGCACAAAGCAATTTCAATCGTTTGCATTTCACCATTGTTGCAAAGCTAAGTGGGAATAAAGTCCACAGCGGCGTAACTATGACAACCATAAGGGCAAAAGTGGGAAGAGTGGGAAGTTAATTTTTCTGTCAGACGCCAGGTCTCGTTACGTTACACAGGGTATATATACTGTTTGGGGTTGTCATACATTTTCGCTTTTATTTTTTATAATATTTTTCAATGTCTACAGATATTTTCATATACGGATTTCGTAAGTAAGCATGTTACCTAGGTGATATGAGTTTTATTAACCGACGAAAAAACGGAGGAGGTTCTCTAGTCGACCGGTATATATTTTTTTTTTTTATGTATGACCACGCATAACTTTTTACTGAATAGGCCGATTTGGATAAATTTTTTTTGGTTGGAAAGGGTGCACCTCCCTGGTGGTCCCATGGTCCCATGATGCGGGGTTTGAGAACGGAATTCTGAAGAAATTGAGGGAAATCTTTAGAATTCCGTTCATGCGCACCCGCTTTGCGCATGAATTGAATTTCAAATTTCACGCGCACACTCTTGCGATTTGATGTTTATTAGGTCACAGTAGCTCGCCGATGGAGTGGCCTAGCGGTAAGACGCTGGGCTCTCATTCGCAAGAGCTTGAGTTCAATCCTCGACGGAGTCGGTGGATTTTCAAGCTGCAGAAAAAAAATGCACTGCCTTTGTCAAACGATTATGCGGCATGCAAACCGCTGTTTTACTGATAGAATATATTTAGTCCTGAGTACCCCAATTTTTAAAAAATATATATTTCCAGGCTCCCATCACCTAAACTTTTAAATTTTAAAGTTAGTGATGCACTAATGAATCGGCGGTAAATGGTTACTTTGCGGATTAATCTGTAGGCCAGTTTTAGGCAGGGATTCAAGTGAAACAGCACTGCGATCGCTTCGAATTACAATCGCTACTGGAAGTGAATTACATTATCATCAACTTAAATTGGCATGACGTCACTACGGGTGGAGCCAATAAGAGCTCACAAGCACTCAGCGATCTCCTCTTATTCGCCAAGTAGGCTGTGACGTTTTATCTAGCTCGTTTTTCATAGGCAAACGTCACGCTGACGTCACGATGTTTTTATCAAGAAACGTTCTAATGTAATTCATTTCCAGTCGCGATTGTAATTTGCGATTGCCTGTTTCACTTGAATCCCTGCCTAAGGCAGGAATTCAAGTAAAACACGGACGATCGCAACTCACCAATGCAATCTCAAATTCCCAAATTTGGATTCGTTGCAATCGCTACGAGATGCGATTCTAATGTAATTCGACTTCCAGTAGCGATTGCAATTTGCGATCGCCATGAAGCGATTGCAATGGTGTTTCACTTGAATTCGGCCCTTAGCCGCATAATCGGGTGAAAAACTAGTAATTTAAAAATGTTTTAATTAAATCAGCATAGAAATAAATTTTAAAAAGAAAAAAAAATGTTTTTAGTGGCAATCGCTTAAAATTTCAGACGCTTTAATAAAGTGCGATGAAGCGTCACGATGGCAACATGACACTATTCCGGGTATACATTTACACTGAAAAGAGTGAAATAAAAATAAAATTTTATAAAAAAAAAGTAAAACCGACTTCAAAAACGCAGCTGAAAATTGCTCTGAAAAGTAAAAAATAAATTTATTCTTTGAACATCATCGATACTACTTTTAAACATGAGTTTTGAAATCGGTGTCGAAACAGTTAATAAAATCATTCGTACCCATTTTTCGGTTACGTGTTTCATAATAAAAACAACGAAAATGTTTCATTCTCAATTTCAAGTGTTTTTTGAAGGGAAAAATCAATCAAATGGTACAATCAATGGGTAAGAATGATTTTATTAACTGTTTCGACACCGACTTCAAAACTCATGTTTAAAAGTAGTATCGATGGTGTTCAAAGAATAAATTTATTTTTTACTTTTCAGAGCAATTTTCAGCTGCGTTTTTGAAGTCGGTTTTACTTTTTTTTATAAAATTTTATTTTTTCCATTGCATAGTTATTTTATAGCAGCTATACTACTATAGTCCACGTCTAATAAGCTTATTAAATCAGGAAAGAACTTTTTATTAGTAGGAAACTAATTTAAACTGCCTAATTTATTTTACTTTATTTTGGTAAATCTGGTTTTAAATTTAGTTTAATCATAATATTTTTTTTTAACTGAGAAAATATAAGACACACACACAATAAACTCGCCCTCCTTCAAATTCTACTTTATAGGAACTTTTTAAAAAAATATTTCGAAAATATTTGTCCAACTCTCTTAAATGTATTACTTTTTTTTGAAAACCATAGAAAATAACTCAGTGCCCAAAAGGGGGATTTATAACTAAATTTATCTTTTGAGAAGAAGAAATATCATTGTTGGAATAAGAAAAATATCGACATTTTTTCCCTTTTCATTCGAATCAAAATGAAGTGAAGAAACTTTCTTTCCTCTCTTTCTAAAAGATAGTTTCCAAAGTGCCTGAAGCTGCCTTTTCTTGGACAAGTTCAAACATTTTATTAAATTTCCTTTTATTTGTAAATGTTCCAAAGATATGCAAATTCCACTTTCTAGAAAAAGGAGAGTCCACAGATTTGTGTCTTTGTGTTCTGAGTTCCTTTTGTGGTTAAACTGCCTATTTTATTTCAGGCCGGAAATAACACATTAAATAGCGAAAACAAATTTAATTTCATATTTTTAAAAACTCTGCTTTAGAATATATGGAAATTCAGTTCCATTTAGTTTAATTTTATGTTTAAAGAAATAATTAATCTTCTTTAAAATAATAATGAAGAAATACTTTATTTTATCTTAGAGTACTTTGATCTTTTTTTGAAGTAAAAAGTAGGATTAATGTAGGACTGCTAAATGCGATTTATGTTTAAAAGATGTGAAAAATAAATAAGTAAATAACTTTTGTCGAATGTGGTTTCTTTGTTTAGAATATTATTATTTTTTTGCCATATTTATTTTTTAATAAAGATTCTAAAGTTTATAAGGAATTATAGTAGAGTTGAGGGAAAAGGCTGAAGGAAATTGAAGGGTTAGAGTAAAATTTCCATATTTTGTCCTCGTGATCAAATTCTTTCAATATCACTGGTTTGATGGGTGCTCCCTTCCCCACCCCGTCCCCACACACAGTTTCTTTTTTTCTGGTTGTACTCAAGAACACTATTTATTTATAGAAGTTTCTTAAGTCAAGTAAAGTGAGTTTATGTTCGGGGGTACTTATTTTAGCTTTCGAAAACTTGCGAGTTATGGTGATGATACTATTTGTAAAGTACCCTTTTTAAATAATTAGGAAGCGTTTATGTATAGAAAGTTGTATTTGATATTTTTTTTTAGAGTAAGCTAAAAACGAGAACGAACTGGGCATTTTGCTCTGATTGGCTCAGTATAGGTAGTTGTGGACAATTTTGGACTATTTTTTTTTTAAGTCTTTTCTTGGGATTCAGAAAACTACACACGGACAACAACCAATTTAAAGAATTTGAAGTTGATGAACGGGAAAGTAGGCGCGTCTTTAAATTCTTTGTTATAAATAATCTTTATAATCTTTATTCTGTCGAAAACATTGACATTCAGGTGTTATTCTAAATTTATAAACTTACTATATATATGTTTACTATCAATGATTTAAACACTAACTAAACTCTGGACCAGGAAAGCACCGATCTTGTATTATGAGCAAATGCATTATTTAACAAGCTTCCACCGAATCTATCGAAAATATTAATGACCACATGCTTCTCCTGCCCCAGACATTCCTAAATATTCCCGCCCAATTTATGTCTTCCTTTATAGGTGGCAGACAGCGATAAGGGAGAAATCATGCGTCGCCTCTTGAACATGAAAATACCGAAATTCAGCGGAGTTAATGTTGATGTTACAGGACGAGTTTCGTTTTTATTAACATCATTATGTAGGAGAGGGTAAGGTGATAACTAAAGTTTAAATTGGGAAATGTTCTTTTCTAGAATGAGATTTCAGGAATATCGTTTTGAAAGCATAAGAATTTAACATTGATTACAAGGAATTGATTTTGGTTTAAAATAATGTACTAACTGCAAAATAAATTTAGCAGTCTGAAAAATAAATATGGAGGATTTTTGTATGATATTATATCTTAATCTTTATTCGAAAAACTAGAGTACACTGAAAAATTGAAATGTTGTTTTTACAGTACAATACTGGCAACAGAGGTTCCAATTTGAAACTAAAATGCACATTAATAAACTGTAAAACTAGCAATTTTAGTTTCTTACTGCAAAGTTAGAAATTTTACAGTTTATTGCCGCAAAATTTAGCTGTATTATACTGTAAAAACAACAGTACAATACTGGCAGCAGAGGATTCAGTTGTAAAATGTAATATACACGGTAATAAACTGCAAAATTAACAATTTTGCAGTTTATTACTGTAAAATGAGCAATTGTACAGTTTAGTACTGTGAAGTGAGGAATTTAACAGCTTATTACTGTAAAATTAGCAATTTTTACAGTTTATTACCATAAATTTAGCTGCACGGACGTCATTTCAAGTTTTTTCAGGAGGGAGGGGGGCAACGGGTCCAAACACAATGCAATTTCATCGGAAAACATAAACAAGAAGTTCTGTCAAGAACTAAACGAGCCTACTTTCCCGTACATCTACATCGGCATTCTAACATCTGATCATTATTCTCTTGATTATCTAAGACTAAAAATTATGTCAAACATACCTTTTTAGCATTTGAAGCTGATTTCTGAACGCAAAATATACCCCTCTCATCAGATGAAATAGACACGTAAAAAGTAAATAAATGAATCAATAAAGTTTTGTCGCACCTTACAAAGAATGTAACTGTTACAGTTCTTCCGTAGAAAAAATCCTCAATTGTTTTCAAAAAAAAATTAAAAGTACAAAGTACATCAAAACACATTTTATCAAAGAAAGAAAAAAAACTCGTCCGTTGATAAAATGTCTCGAATTTCACTTTTAATCCATTGCCAGTTGTTAAATATAAATAAAGAATAAAATACCCTCGTAAATGAAACATTTTTGTTACAAAAAAATCGTCTGCCAATAATAATAATAATAATAATAATAACTAGAATAAAACAAATGAATAAATAAACAAAAAATCGTCTGCACAGTCAGTCATTTTTTTTCTGAGCCTGCATTTCCGCCATGTTTGCGGAGTCGGAATCAGAGTCCTCACAGAAGGCTATTCAGAAAAGTACTTTACAAACATTATTTATCAAAACCATTTTCTTACTCAGTTAGTTTGAAGGAAATCCGACTTTAAGTTCAGGATCAACATTCAACTGAAATTCCCCGTAGGCGCTAATGTTAAATTTTTTTTCTGAACGGTTCAATATTGAACGAAAAATGGTTCAAATCAAAAAGCGAAATATGGGATTGAGCCTCTCCGAGATCTTTCAAACAAAAAAAAGTTTATTCCATTCGGATGGTTCACTCAGAAGTTATTAGGTGGGGAAAGGTTGCTTGAACGGTTCAATGTTGAACGAAAAAAATGTTCAAATTGAAAATTTAAATACGGTAATGAAGTGTCCTTGCTAAGATCCTTCGAACAAAGAAAAAGTTTATTTAAATCGGACTATTCACTCACAAGTTATTAGGGGTGACAACTTGCTTGAGCGGTTCAATGTTGAACAAAAAATTGTTCAAATCGGAAATGTAAATATGGGAATGAAGCATCCTTGATAAGATCTTTCGAACAAAAAAAAAGTTTGTTCAAATCGGACTGTTCACTCAAAAGTTAACATCGCGGGACAGGTTGTTTGAATGGTTCAAAGTTGAACCAAAAATTGTGCAAATCGAAAAATCAAATATGGGAATGAGCTGTACTCGCCGAGATCTTTCCAACAAAAAAAAAGTTTATTCTATTCGGATGGTTCACTCAGAAGTTATTAGGTGGTGATAGGTTGCTTGAACGGTTCAATGTTGATCGAAAAAATGTTCAAATTGAAATTTTAAATACGCCAATGATATGTAATTCCTTGTTGAGATCCTTCGAACAAAAAAAAAAGTTTATTTAAATCGGACTGTGCACTCAAAAGTTATTAGGGGTGACAGCTTGCTTGAGCGGTTCAATGTTGAACAAAAAATTGTTCAAATCGGAAATGTAAATACGAGAATGAAGTATCCTTGAAAAGTTATTTTCAACAAAAAAAGTTTGTTCAAATCGGACTGTTCATTAAAAAGTTAGTATCGCGGGACAGGTTGTTTGAACGGCTCAAAGTTGAACCAAAAATTGTTCAAATCGAAAACTCAAATGGGAATGAGCTGTACTCGCCGAGATCTTTCCAACAAAAAAAAAGTTTGTTCAAATCGGAATGTTCATTCAAAAGTTATTAGGGGGGACAGACCGACAGACCGACAGACGCACAAATTCCCCATCTCAATACCCTACTTTCAAATTTTTAATTTTTCGATATTCATTTTACCTTTTTATTTTTTTAACTTGGCGATATTTTTTGGACTTGGCGATATTTTTTTAACTTGGCGATATTTTTTGGACTTGGCGGTATTTTTTAGATGCATTAAGCTACTTTTAATACTTTTTTCGTCTTTCTTTTATTTTTAACGGGAAAGTAGGCTAAAAACCACGCCCACTTATAGATAAATACATTGATTTCTCAAAGTCGGAAGGGGGCATTTGACCCCCCCCTTCCGCTGCCCCCCTTAACCCATAACAGGGGAGGTGAAAAAGTAGGACGTAACAGGGGACGTTCGGTCTCAGAGACCGCGCTACTTTCAGATTTTTAAAAAATCGTGTAATAAAGATACGATCCTGCAATTTCTCAGAGATATTCTTTGAACTTTTATTTGCACGGAAAAAAAAATATTTTTTTGAGTTTAAATTGAAACATACCTTTTCCGAGAAAAATTCGCGAGGGCTCTAAGATTTTTCGAGAAAAAGCTTATGTTGCGGTAAACATTTTACTACGGATAATAAAAACCATCATGTTATTCATTAATGATTTTATTTTAGTTATTTAATACTTACAGAGCATTTTAATACCAGAAAATTGAATATAACATATTACTAAAATTTTTTGACAACACCTTAACTATTAGCATATCGCGTCGTATTTTCGGTGATAATTGAGTCCTCATCATCCCTAAAACACTCATGACGAAGTTTTTGCAAACATTCTAAACAATTCTCAACTTCATCTAGAGTATTTTGCATCTCTCGCGCACAACGCGAATCAGATTAATAAACGCATCTCCGCAAACCTAACGTTAGAACTACGCGTCATTACTGCCGAAAATTGTAACGCTGAAGAGGAGGTGTGGTCTCACAGACCGCTACTGAAGAAAACTATTAAATTTCTACCAAATTCACATGCCAGAGGACGTTGATGAGACAGGGTGATGTTCAGGGCCTCAAAACAAGAAGCTACTGGAAAAAACAGGTCATTTGGACTCAAAATGTATAATGGGTGAATGGTTTAAATACGTGTGCAGTCTGTGAGACCGCACCTCCCCTGTTACGGGTTAAATGACGGGCCTGTTTAGCTGTATTATACTGTAAAAACAGCATTCACTTCTTAAAGTGTAGGTACTTATATTTTATTGCTACACAGAGTTTCTTCTGTCCTCCCCTTCCTTTTTTATATGTTTTTAATACTAGTTTTGGATAAAGAATTGACTTTCTTTTACAAGTGTTTGTTTCTAAAATGCAGTGAAGAATAAATTGGGCCTAAAATAGTGGAGTAATATAGTAGGGTTCTTAAGGAAACAAAGTGCGTCGTTTAATAAAAATGTTCTATTTTCTGTTTCGAACTATCTTTGAAGAACTAGGCCTGGGTTGAGCAATTTTATTTAATTATTATTTTTTTATTTTAACGTTTGAAAAAGTTATACGAGCAAAAATTTGTGAAAGGCTCCGTTTGATGACATGTTGATTTTAGCAAATCTATCGTCTGCAGTCCTGATATAGTAGCTAACGGGACATTTCAGACAACGGAGTATAATTTACGATTTCCTTCTAAGCTATTGTTCTAAATATAACATGTGATTTTTTTCACTACATTGTGAATACAGTTTTTTATATTGTTTTGAAAGTAAATATTAAAAATTTTACTCTGATTTCAAGTATTCGATTTAAACTAAAAATATCATGCTCAACTGCAAAATTATTTAGTAGTCTGAAAAATGAGAGAAGGTCTGAAAATGAAGGGAATAATATGTTGAGTCTATAAATAGTGGGGAGAAATAGTTGGTTTCCAAAAGGGCGAAAATGTGCGCCGGTCGATATGAATGATTCTTTACCTATTTCTAATTACCTTTAAGCAAAATGTCTACCGCCGGTCGATATGAATGTTTCTTTGCCTATTTCTAATTAACTTTAAGCAAAATGTCTACTTTGCAGCAATTTTTTTTTTGTTTGAAATGACTTAGCCTGGTCATTTTGAACAGAATTTTGTGTCTAATTTTTAACATCGGGAAAATAATAATTTCATACAAATATAAATATAAAAGTTCCGTTAGACCTATCACCTTTTCCTCTATTCTTTTATTGCTTAAAGTCGTTGATATAGATCAGTATGAGAATTAGTAAGTGGCTTTTGATACGCAATCTGAACAAAACGTTAACTTTTGTTTCCCATGTCAACGTGGATTGCTGAAATTGAGAAATATATTTTTTAAATCAATTTCAAAGCAAGAGGATTATTTCTGAGTTGGGGGGGGGGCTTCCTTTTTAAATTATTCGCCGTTTAGAGATGGAGAGTTTTACCTCAAAGTTTCCATATTATGGAAGCGCGGGTTACACGTTCGGTGCATTCCTTATGCCTTACGAAACTATATTTTGAAATTTATATTTTAACCAATTTTTTACCTGCTTAGCGGTCGCTTGATTTTAAAGAATTACCAAGTAGCACAATTAAAGAAGTGTGAAATTTTGAAAGTCTTAAACTTATGTGTCTACCTTACAATAAGCTCCTAAACCTTTATACATAAGGCATATAAGTTGATTATTATATTAGTTACACATTGAAAAATTATGCAGTGGATAAACGTGGATTCTAAGCTGAATTGAAGAGAGAGGAAATCAGGTTTAAAAACTATGTACGTATGCGTTACAGAAGTCATGTAACTCCGAACGAGCCTCCTCTTAGCTTGTTAAAAATACTTAAATTTGAGAAACTTACAAGAAGTTTTACACGGTATAAAAATGATCTCTTAGATCACATAAAATACAAAATACAAATACCCCACGAAAAGAAAACGTCAAGATTTAACCTTTCAACTACGAAACTTAATTTTTAAAAAATATTCATCGCATTTACGCCTCGTTATGTAACTCATTCGGATGTATAGCAATTTTTCTTAGTCCTCCTAAAAATGTATTCATTGTTCTTAAAAAAATTATTTTTATTCGACATCGCTCGAAAAACACGTGTGTTTCGCAAAAAACTTTTTTTTTCTTTGAAAAACTTAAAATTAAAGAACAGACATAATTTCCATACGTTTAATTAATTGCAGTTTAAACTTCGTTTAATTCATGTTCCACCACAACAGAAGATACTTATATAATTATATTTTTGTTATAATTCCGGTCCTTCTTGTATTTATTTTGATTAAACAATTTTTAAATAGCAATTTTGGGTTTTATAACTCTTTTTTTTTTCTTGATGTATTATAATAAAAAAAGTATTGTATTTGTGCACGAAAAAAAGAAAAACATTAAATTTTCATCTTTTAAAAATTGCAAAAAAGCAAAATCGTATTTGCATTGTTACATTTTTGTGAGCTAACTTTTGCTCCAAAACAGCTAATCTTGTTTCGTTGAATTCCTCTTTATCTAGCGTTGACTGTCCCTAAAGTCTTGTTTTTATGTTTACGAGAAGAGTTTTGAAACACCAGTTGTTTAATTTCTTGCTTACAAGTTAAAATTTTTAGACGTGCGACAGCTTCTTATGAAGCATTTACATTTTTATATGTATAATGCATTCACATATGCATGTCTTTTAATTCTTTTACACTAGAACCAAAATCCTTTAGTTTTAAAATTGTTTAGAAATCTTAATATTATTGTCGTTATTTTTCTTACTTTTTTGTATACTTATTATAACCACAATTAGATTAAATATAATTCTTATTGTAATGATTAGGTCAATATTATTTTAGATAGAATCGTTGATATTAAGAAACTAACGACAATGCTCTTGTCCTTATGTATTTCTCTTAGAAAATATATTAGTACAAGAAAAATAATCATTAAAATTTCCTCTTTCATAAAAATTCAGAAAATCTTGCAATGCTATATTTTTCTAAACTAAGTTCCGCGTTTAACAGCTAATCTTGTTTCGCTACATTATTACTTATCCTGCATTGCTTATCCCTAAGCATTCACTTTTACTTTCAAGAGAAGAACTTCAGAATGCTAGTTACATAATTTCATACTAACAATTCTAATATTTTTTCCCACGTGGCAACTGCTTCTCATGATATATTTACATTTTTACACACGAGCTCACATGTATATATTGCATGCATTTTAATCCTCTTACACCAGTGCCAGAAATCCTACACTTGGAGATTCTGAAAAATCTTCTCGTAATGATCAGATTATTCGCAACTGAATGATGCGTTGCCATAGTAACACTCAGCTCCATGTCTGTCCTAAAAATGGCAATCCCTTGCTCTTTTTGTTGTTGACTCTCGGAGTTTCTGAGCTTCAGTCATGCGGCTTAACTCCCCTGGGGAGACGTCATCAGCACATGCCTTGGAAAGAAACTTAAACTCTCGCCAGATACAGCGGAGTTTTACGGTTCTCTTCATTCTGTGCTAATGTATCGAGTTGTATGCAGAACTGGAGATTTGGAATTTACATTTGCTCAAACGCAGGGACTTCTCTTTTTTCTTTTTTGCTCATGAGCATGAAACAGACATTTTTCATGCAGTTAGCATTTGCTAATGATCTTAGCCTTGTACATATTTAAATAGACACTACGTGATCACTAAGTTGCCTGTAAATCTCTTGGGGGGGGGGGGCAAAGGAATGAATAGGGATATCAAGTAAAAATCTAGGTTTCAAGCTATTTCTGAGATGTTTGCGCAAAAAGAAAATAAGTTCGTGCATACAAAAAAAGCATTTAAGACTTGTGTGATGTATTTTTAAAAAATCATCAACAAAAACAGAAATTGAAATCAAAAAGCACTTAAAATATAATTACTATAAAGATAATCAATTACTCTGTAACATTGAAATTTAAAATTCGCCGAATGATTTATAAAACAATCACTTGTTTGCATAACCAAATCTTAATTATCTCAATAAAAAAGAAAGAAAAAAAATGTCTCGAACGTTTTATTTCCACTTGCATTTTCTTCTCATAACTCTGATTCTGTGCATATATTTTCAAATATTTTACAGTAATTATTGTTTTTAATGAAGAATACCTTACACTTTTCACTCCAGAGTTCTTCGTACCTTCTTCAACTGGTGTTTTAACCGGTCGGATGGGGCCCTAAAAAGCGCCCTGTTCTTTTTATCCAGACCAGGAGCCGAGCAAAATCCTAGTCCAGTACCCCAGAGGTATTGATCTTGGGAGACTTTGTGATCATTCGGTTTCAATGATTAACTTCCCCCAGCCACCAATAGTAAAGATGGTGCATCTTTGATTAGCTAGGAGTCTGACGCCTTACCAATCGGGCTGCCACGGCCACAAGAGTAATTTTCAAGAAAACTGCCTCCTGAAGCATGATTATTGGCTCCTCATAATAGAAGACCCCCATGAAGAATTCCCGTTTGTCAGCAGTGGTTCAGAAATTCTATATTTTTTAAACTAATTTTTCGATTAGCAGGCACGGGCTTTTTTTGCTCCCGCCGATATAAACACTTTCTATTCCGGTTTTACTGCAACAGTACAACTGTGGTTTGAAATTCTACAATGAGTTGATGAAAAATATATTTTCGGAAATTCGGATCAAAACTAACCGGTGTAAAAAAGAACAAAAAGCGAAAAAAAATGGTAACAGGATCGAACATACAAGCTTCACGTTTCTATCGCAATGCTCTATCAAATCGCGCCGCTAATTTTACTTATTTAATGCACAATCATTAAAGAAATGTAATTAAAAATTAGAAGAAAACGATTTTTCTTTACACAAACAAGTTTTTAAACATTGGGTCCATTTTCCGTCAATAACTGGCATGATATACTTTAAAATGAAGGGTTAATTATGGTAATTGATAAAGAAATAATCTCGGCGTTGGAAATTCTCGCGTTGTAACCGAAAAACATATGCTAGCAAAAAAGTACATACGTTTATTGAATTTTGTTTCTAACTGTCATCTAAAGTATTTGTCATGTTGACATTTCGAGAATGAAGCTAATGATGGCCAAAATTTATCCACCACAAGTATGAAACGTAGTAAATTACGCAATCACCCGGCTGAATTTGCATACACTTTAACCCTACACTGCATGATTTTTTATTTTTTTTTTAGAAAAAAATATATGTGTTTGTCAATGTAATAAGAAAATATTGAAAAATATTTAAAAAAAATTAACTCTTACATTTTCACCACTTTCTAGCTAAAAATAGTTTTGTTGCCAAATGGCTACACCATGCATTCAACAGATAAAAATGATTTTAAATGATAGTCTTGAAATTAGTTTTTTTCGCAAAAAAATTAGAGGAATTGAACATTTGGTGCACTGTACTCTTGTAATCCTTTACCTTTTGAATTTTACATCATTGTTTATTTGTACTGTGTTCTTTCCGATGATCAATTCTGTCAAATCTGATATCTTTTGGAGGTTCTCTCACGCAAGCTTTCTTTTTTTTTTTTGGTTTGTAACTAGTTCCTCTGTAGCTAATGGTCTCCCTCTTTTTAATATGCTTTTATTAATTTCACATGTGGGTTTGTTTGTATGTATGTATGTATGTATGTAACTCTAAATAAAAGATAAAATTTACGTTCTTTGCAAACATAAAAGTAATATATTTAATATTATTTTTAATACTAAAGGTTAAACTGTAATGCGTTGATGTATTATAAGTGCATGTAAACTTAAGTGCGTATATTCAGTAGTTTTGAAAATCAGAGACAAACCCGTGATGATCACAGCGCATTCCTATGTAAAAGCGTATTTTTTAGTTTTTTTCAAAACTATATTTTAAAATTATTAATGATTTTACTTGTTCGTGTAAGCACAACGTTTGTGCTAACTAAAATCTAAAATGAACACGTTTTGAAGGCTTTTCCCTATTGACTTTTTGTTTATTACGAGGTCTAATAAACGGTAGAACAGCCGAAAGTACCACTTTTGGGTCCGCGTGATTATTTTATACCTTGCAAAAAGAGAAAGAAGCTAGCGCGAAACATAAATAAAGCACATACTTCATTAACTACAGAGATGAATCGAAGTGTTCTCTGGGTGCTTACTGCAAAATGTTGCCAAATGGCTACAGACATGTATTATCATGTATTATGTCCTAGATTTTTCCCAAATAATTATTTTGATGTAAAACCCATCTTAAACGAAAGATAAATGTTTATTTTATTCATGTTATATCCTTAAAAGATAAAGAAAAATATTTCATTGTAAAAAATAATTTCAAAACTTGGTAGTTTAAATGATTTTAAAAGCTATCCATACGGATTCATTTAAGAGCATGTAACAGACCAGTGCTGCCATGTATGGAGGATAAATGGTGATAATTGCTTTAAATATACCCAATACTTGCTTTTTATGCATTGAGTTGCCTTATGACTACATTCTACTATTCATAAGGAGGACAAATTGTCCATGTATCCAATTGACTACACCATGCAGTATAGGGTTAAGCTGAACTGTATATATCCAGGTGTGTACTGTCTGATTGTCTTAGATAAAACCTTACGAGCATTTACGCATGCTTCAGGTCTTCTCTGACATTACCAAGATAGGGTGTTAGGTAAGATAACAATAAGGAGAAGAATAATAAAAAGCATTTTGAACCGTATCAAACAACGTGGAACGATGCTAATTTCAAATACATAGTTTAGTTGCATATGCCAAAAGAATATAGCAAATGTAAGTTTTAAATTGAAACTTTCGGAAAATTATCCCCCAAAACCCATCCACCCTTTTTTAAGTGGAACTGTTCCCGATTGCCAGGCGCAGCTTTCAAGGACGAACAGTAATATAGCTGTTGTTTTGATTCTTGCCGTGTGTCGTATCCTCTTGCTTTTACTTTGACTTAATTTGTACTAAGTATGAAAAAATGCTACTTGTTATTACCATTTGCTTTTTCACTGCATCAGGAACTTCTTAACTCACAATAAGATAATACCGGTTGTCGAAATCAGGGGGAATTCCACAATCCCGCATTCGTGAAAAATCAACCTTCACTTAATTCAATTGAAATCATTAGCTTAATCTCAGAAGTATAAACCACCTCACTTAAACTCATAATTCACCTCGGGAGATATCGACCTCAAAAAAATCTCCTTCCACATTTTTCTCACGATCTGTAGAAATTGAGAAAAGAACAAGTCACAAAAATTCGAAAGGCAGGAACTTCCCCCAATTTTCCCGCGCACTGGATCGGCATCGTAATTCCGGTTCTTATGGAAAGGAAAAAAAATCGGGAGCCGGACGTGAGAAAATGATTCAAGCGACGGAATGAATCGGGGAAGAGGTGCAAAGATTCCGTGACTCCTACCGGATGCATTGAATTTGAATGTATCTTCCGGTTTCGATGTTTCGGTATTTTTTCGCGGAGGTTTCCTTTGTCACTATTATGGAGAAACTAGCGAATTACCCGGCGTTGCCCGGGAAACTTCTAATTTTCTGCATCATACAATATTTGTGCTAATGTTCCAAGGTAATTGGAACATGAACCTTTGTTTTTAACTTATTTCATGCTAAAATGAAATAGATGAGCTTTAAATTGATATTTTTTGTTAATCGTAATCTTTGTTGCAAAATACTCATATTTAAATGTGATAAATTTTATTAATTTGTATGGTTAAAGGCTTATCTCTATTACTCTATGTATTCAAAATTGAACGAAAATAGCCTTTTAGTACAAAAAATTTAAATTTTGAGCTATTCGATTTTTTTTTTTAATTTCAAAACCCCTCCTATGCGAATTCTAGTGCACCAAGGAACCTCTGTGCCAAGTTTAATGAAAATAGGAAGAAAACTGGATTTGTATAAGGAACAAACAAACAAATATACGTACATCTATTTATATATATATATATATATATATAGATTGGATGTCGGACAATACTTCGTTTTTGTGTTCCTTACTAGGAACCGTTAATGATTTTTTCAAAAATAAGTAGCGATTGAAGTGGAATAGTAAAGTAGTATTAAGCAATAAGTAGTAGTTGACCAGAGGGAAACACACACATCCTCATTTGACAGGAGAAATGCAAAAATACGTTTTTAAGTACAGTTTTTTAATAACAGCGAAAATGTGAATAGTTTGCTCATTTTTCGCTGATGGCGTAAAAAAACTTTCGTCTTACTTTTTGAAATTTGAAGAAATATTCTTAAATGTATACCGTATACACAAAAATAAATAACTAAATGAAATAAATCAATATCAGAAATAATTAATATGATTATGGAATGTTTTAATTGAATTTTGCTGAAAAAGAAACTCCATTAAAACGGGAATATTCATACCCAAGTTCGAACTTACGCCATTCCCAATATAAGTACGGCGCTCTATCCTACCGCATCATTGCAGATCAGTTTTCTTTTGCTATTCATTGAAGTAGTGTTCAATAAAAAACGGAAAAAGTTTTTTTTTCACCGAAAAATAATGTTTAGACCGCGGATCAGTGTTTCGTGGGTATAGCCGGCATCCTAACTATTAAAATGAAGGGTAGGACCACGGAGATTGAGGAAGAGATTTGGCGTGGTAATCGGAAACTTTCTAAAGATATAATATATAAGATTACTAACTATTCTACTGTGAAAACAACAGTGTAATACTGGCAGCGGAAGTTCCAGTTTAAAACTGAGAAATGCACGGTAATAAACTGTGAAAATTACCAATTTTATAGTTTATTACTGTAAAATTGGCAATTTGACAGTTCATTACTGTAAAACTAGCAAATTTACAGTTTATTACCATAAAATTAGCTGTATTATACTGTAAAAACAACATTCTTTTTTTACAGTGAGGATGTTCTGCTCCACGCAGCTGTTAACTAGTGTGGGACCTTCCATTTGTACAATATTCTCGCCAAGTCTTAAACTTTGACACTTTTCTTACAATATTCGCAGACTTAAAGATTATATGTCTCGATAACAGCAGCAGGGCAGTAAATATTTTTTGCCAAAAAATGTCTCCATATTACTATTTAAAATTTTTTCGTGCGACCTCCAAGACATCTGCGCACGCGCCAAGTCTCTTCGGACTTTCTCGAAATAAGGGGGAAAAGCAACGAGGAAGTAGTAAGCGAACAAAAGCTGAAGGCATCGGGTAGTGCGCATCCTAAACCTATCTCCCCTTTTTCAGATGGAAGCGTCCGTGGCTCCCAGGCGCACAATACGCAAACAGACAGTACCTCTCAATCTCTACCAATTTCAAATTTTTCCAATATTACTCTTGCGGTTTCCTGGTTAGAACTAATATGGAAATTCAAGACTCTTTGCTTACTGATTAGAAAATACTCTATTGAAACAGATATTTTATTTTAAACAGCCTCAGATTGTATTTCTCTCAGAAATAAACTGGAAATATAACGGGGTATTGACCTAAATTAAAAGTCACATCCTAGTCAGGTACGTAATCATTAATATCAGGTAAAAATCGAATTGGAAATGACATTTCAAGCAAGAGTTTCGACATAAATTTAAGACTAAACCATATAACTTTAAGCCATATTTCTTGTAAACTTTGTCAGCAAGGTTTTTAAATATTATTCTGATTTTTTTTTAAAGTCGATTATCTTGAAGCTGTTTTACAGATTTTTCTCACGTCCGCAAAATATCGAGAAAAGAGACAGCTAACAAAAACTGAAGTGAAGAACGTTTCTGTAGTCACTTCGTATTCCATAGACATCGCCATTTCAGTTCACTTCGACAAAAGATTTCCGTAAAACGCAATGGGGATGTTTCATTCACGAGGCCGACTTAATAGAAGGAGTAAAGATTTTAGCTTTTGGTGGTTAAGATGAATTTCAATGGTCTTCCTCCTTTGATGCTTGACTGCATCTGCTATGAAATGTTCCCGAAAAGGGCAGATGAAGTTTTCATTTCATCTAGACAGGACACATATATTTAGTCTACTTACAAAGTGTTCTGTAGCTGACTAAAATGGTGTTGCTTTTGGGATTCTAGTCAGAGCAGCAAATATTTACACTAAAAAGGTTTTTTATTCGTTTATATTTTTGCTTTCCCTAAAAATACTCATTGGTATTGTAATTATTATTGCTGAACGCGGTTTATTTCTGGCTACAATGCCAAAAAAAATGTTGTTTTTACAGTATAATACTGAAAGCAGAGGTTTCAGTTTCAAACAGTAAAAGCGCAGTAATAATCTGTAAAACTAGCTGTTTTACATTTTATTACTGTAAAACTAGCAATTTTACTGCTTATTTCGTTAAAATTAACAATTTTGCAGTTTATTACCATAAAATTAGCTGCGTTATAGGGTAAAAACAGTGTAATACTGGCAGAAGAAGTAAAATCTGTAAAATGCACAGTAATAAACTGTAAAACTAGCATAATAAAGAGTGAGAAAGAAAAAAAAAAAACTTTCGCTGAAAGAAGGTAAACATGTCCTATGAAAAAAATCTTCCTGTCTTGCTATGCTTTTAAATGTGAAGATTTCTCGTGTCTTATGACCCTAATTTCAAATCGTTTATTTTTTTTATAAATTTTAATAATTTTATTTCAATTGTTGACTCATTTGTAACGCTTTTTTATGAGGCTCTTAGCGTTTTTAAATGTTTGTATTTTTATCTCTTTACTTTGAAACATTTAAGAGATAGTTTCGGATAAAACGCGCTGCATAATTTTGAAATTTAAAAATCGTATTGTGAGAAATAGATTATTTTTTTCCTCAGAAAAAAAAAACAATCACATTTCAAAAAAAAAAAAAAAAAAAAACGTAACAGCATGTAAAGACACTTTTCTCTTTAAACAATAGGGGACCCCTTCTTCTTCTCGCTTACATTGACTAATACAAGAAGATTATTACGCAATCTTGTTGGGTTCGCGAATAAATTAACAACAGAAATAACAGTTCAACAGAAATAATTGCATTAAACGAAAAGTCATACTTAGGAAAAAATGAGAATGATTCATTCGCTCTCCTAGAAATTTAAATTTAATAAAAAAAAACGCATTATAAAAATTTAAAACAGGAAAAAGAAAACACTTCAAAGAATTAAAGGTTCCAAACTAGTTTTGTTCTAAAAATTGAAATGACACAAGTGCTGAAGCCGTTCCTGGGCAGAGTAAAGCATCTGTTCGTTGTGTTTGAAAAGTTATTGTCAAATTCGTAGTCTCCAGTATACTTTTGCTCTGCAGTTCGGAGACTGAATTTAAATGACTGACTGGGATTTAATCCAAATTAATCCGTCGAACTCAACGAGAAAATATCGTGTTCACTTTGCACTCGCTGTACATGAGCTCCATTGGAGTAAAACCAATGGCTTGTCAATCAACTACGCATCTGTTCATTCTTAAAACATTTCTGAAAAAAGGTCTTTTCAGAACTGTTTTCTGAAACGCAAAACAAATTACTAAAAATGTTAGTTAGATCCGGTATCTTTAATTACCAACAACATTTTTTTTCCTAAGTAAATGATCAATATTTTTTCATTCATCTTTTTCGATATGAGAAGAAATGCAAAATGAAAAAAGTTCTCGAAAGTTAGTTTCTAATACTCTCTTCACTTAGGAATTGTGTTCATAAAAATGCGTTTTTAATAAGATATTCCATCTAATGCGTTGGCACAATTATAAAGCATTAGGGTCAGCCACAAATTACAAAATCAATCATTACCTGATCAAGATTGCTGCGTGTGGGTCAAACTCATGGATGCTAGAGAGCGTTTCTATGGTAACGTCTTTTCGAATTGCTTTAGTGAAGTGATAGCATATTAGGATAAAAAGAACAAATTATTTCGAAATTGAACAATATTACAGAATACATATCTAAAAGATAATGCTGTTCACTCTCTGTAACTCGAAGTTTCATAACTCGAAGATCCCTTTATCTGTAAGTTTTCATTGGGTGCCAAACTCTTGAGAAAGCGGTGGGATCTTTTCATAACTCAAACTACCAATAACTCGAAGCTTTTAGCCGGTCTCTTAGAACTTAACGGTAACGTGGTCGTGCCAAGTTTACAAAACTCTTTGTGCCACGCGCATTACAAAAGTTACATTAAAATATAATATTTCCTCCAAATAAATAAATTAGGCCGCAAGAAACCAAGAAACAATTAGACGTTCTAGTAAAATTTTAAATTATCAATTAAATAAAATTATAGAGTCCATGAAATAACTTTAAAAGTTCCACCAAAAGTCCACTAGAATAACCCCCTAATGCCGTTATTAATCACCAAACTAACAGGTAAGGGTAAACCTGCGGGTAGCTCGCCAAGCTTTTTGACTATAAAAGAGTTGTATATTCTGTTATAAGATAAATCTTTTTTACAATCTGGAGAGATAGCAAAAGAGAGAAAAGATTCTGCGTAGGTTTATCTAGCTTATAAATATTAGATAAAATAAATAAACCTACAGGTCTCAACTAAACGTATCAGTTTCCCACTACAACTGATTAAATCACCATACAATTTTCTTCAACTGATTCCATTATGTTTTTCTTGTCCTCGTCCTGTTTGTTAACCTTTTGTTTCTCTTGCAGTTTTGTCTCCTACTTCTTAGTATTCTTTGTATTTTTAATTTTGTTTGTAGTTCATAAACAATAACTGTCAGCAAAAGTAACTAAATCTATGTATTCATTCTCCTTTTCTAATCGTATTTACAACAAGAAATTAACACACTAAAAGATTAAATTAGGGTTGATGAACATGTTCAACTCACAAATTTTTTTTCAATGCTACATAAACATGTTTAGGCACACCATGGAATGCCTTTAAATTTTTATGCATCGTGTTAGATAAACTAGAAAAGAGTAAAAAAGATAAACATGTTTTTAGCGAGGGAACAGAATCTTTGTAAATACTGTAAAACGTTAAAAATTCTAACATAGTTTGCTATGGTCTCTCAGCCGAAATTCAACGAGTTAGTTTTTAATTACAGACAGAAAGTGATTTCGAAAAAAATGAAGAACAAAGTTTGATTTCTCGTAGCTCCTTATGTAGTTTTTCGAGTTTTCATGCACATTTCAGTCGCTTCTCATATTTTTCCCCCGTGTTGTTCTGCCAGATGATACTAGTCCTTCATAGCCCCTAGACAGCGCTAATATCTCAAAATTGACGAAAAAGTGACTTTCATCTTTTTCCCCCTGGCCCTTCAAATGGCTAAAGGTCCTTGATAACGAGGATAATTAAATCGTTTATTTAAAATAAAAACTTTTAACAGCTGATTTGTTTGGAGAAAAAAAACGACATTACTATCTGTCCGTGAAAGCCACGCCTAGCACTCGCGAACCATTCCACTTAAAAAAAAAGGTGATGGATTGTGAGTGGAAACTTTCAGAAGTTTTCGATTTAAAACTTGCATTTTTGCTGTCCTTTTGACATATTCAACTAAACTATGTATTTGAAATTAGCATCGTTCCTCGTTGTTTGGTACGGCTCAAAATGCTTCTTATTATTCTTCCCCTTATTGCTATCTTACCTATCACCCCTATTTTTGTATGATCAGAGAAGACCTGACGCATGCGTAAATACGCGGAAGGTTTTACTTAAGAAGATCAAACAGTACTTTCCTGTCCCCCTAATACAGATACAAATAATAAATTGTATAATGCCGGTGCAAATCACTTTTACACGAATTATGATTAGGAGCATTGACGGTAAGTGACATGAACATGAAATTCGTGCCCTAATTCGTGTGTAAGAAGTGCAATATCAATGCTAATTTGCTAGTTCATCAAACTGAAAGTAAAAGTAAAATAATTCTAGCTGTATTATTGTAATAAAAAATGTAACCAGCAGCTTAAGAAAAAATATATTCAGAATGCGACAATTTTTTGCGATTGGGTGTTGAATGATTCTAAAATTATGAGTTTGCTACTAAACTCCTCTGTAGTGACCATCAAGTTGATTTATTAAACACATTCCTTAAACGACCGCCCACATGCAGCAGCTAAATTCTGTTGAATATTTTTATGGCCTCCCACTTTCATTGCAAACGAACATTCTGAGATATCGCTACCAAATTTATGTCTTTCTTTATGGGAGGCCGTCAAGATCGATTGGAAATTCCTGGGACGCGTCTTTGCCATTAGGTATAACATTCCCAATACGAGTAATGTCAAAGTTTAGAGTGCCTTTGAAACTTGATTGCCTCCATAATACTATCAATAAAAATTGAAAACTGCAGAAAGTAAATGCAGCTTACATGTGGGACGAATGAATTTGTTTTTCAGAGTGAACTCTTCTCTGGAGAACACAAACATTATTTTGCAATGCAGGTTATGCAAGGTAGTCTTAATAGGGTACTGCATTCATTTTAGTAATAAATTACTGAACTATTAATACAAAAAGACGAAGAAAAATCAAAAATCACCGTACAAATGAATGTACGCTTCTAAAAGCCATAATAATTTTACAACAACGAGAATTGCTTTTTTTTTTTTTTGGAAATAGATTCTCAATTGTTTACAATTTCAAGCACTGGTGAAAAAACTTTCACAAATAAAATCAACAGCTTTCATGTCTGTGTCATTACGTGTACTTTTTAAAGTACCTAATGTGCTAAGATCAAACGTCAAAGATGCACATCAGAGCATTGTAGAAAACCAAAGCAATAGTTTCAGAATACTTTCCCATATCTTTTGACCTCACATAACCGTACTTATCGGCAAAAAACGAAAGATACTGTCCAAACTTTTATCGTACGACCTTCCTCGCATTTGTGCATGCTTAAGGTCGCTTCCAATTTTCCCAAAATAGGGAGTAAATGCAACGTGGAAGTACGAAGCGAATGAAACTGAAATCACTGGAGAGTGCTTCTTCTTAACCTATCACCCCCTTTTCAAATCGAAGCGCTAGTGAATGCCAAGAGCGAAGTTCAAAAACAGACAGTACGTCTTGTAGCTGCACGTGGTGCACATCATATGGGTGTGCAATGTGCATCCTAGTTGATATCCACCCAAGCAGCACACTTCATTTTTAAAGGTTGTAAAATGGTTATTAACGTTGTAACAACCGCTTAAAAACGTTTATAAAACGTTTAAAAGGTATTTGTGCTACCTGGGCAAGTATTTTTTGCCGGTTGAAGCTAGGTTTACCCGTCATTCGTACTTTTTGCCGTAACGTGTGTGCGTTAGTGTGAGTTAGTGTAAGCGAGAGGGATTTCATCTTAATAAAAGAAAACATAGATTTTGTAGATGACCCTGTTTAATAGTTAATAACAGTACATCCATGAACAATACAAGTACAAATAATATCACAAATACGAAAATAGTCATTTTAATTTAGTATCTAGGGCGTATCACATCACATACACACACATGTGCTTTCTTCGTCATGGACAAAACGAATTACAGTGAACTCTCACTTATGCGCCGGCCCAAGGGACCAACAGAAAAAGGCGCATAAGTGAGAGAGACGCATAAGCGAACAAGCCTATTTAAAAGTCTAAAACGCAACATAGGTTCTAATGAGAGCATGAATAAGAATGTTTCTATAGAAAATGGTCATATTACTACGGTTTGGCAACTACTGTAACCTAACTACAATGATAAGGAGAAAATAAAAATTGTAGCATACCTAGTCACAAACTGGTCCCTTTCAAACGATCCATAATAGATAATTATCCCTCTCCTAGCTCTAGTTCATGTGGAAAAAATGCCTTCTGTGAGCAATAAAGCGAAAGATTAAAGAGGAAAGTGAAGAAACATGCTTATTTTTTAGGAAAATAAGTTTAATTGCTTGCATTTTACGAAAAAATCAGCGCGTAAGTGAAATATTCATCATTAGAGCGACATATAAACGAATGAAATTATCATTATTTTACTGTGAAATGTGCTGGGACCATTTAAAATCGTCGTATAAGTGAAAAGGACGCATAAATGAGGCGGTGTATAAGTGAGAGTTCACTGTAAGTCTTAATGTGTTTGCCTGATTTCCATCAAGAGTTATTTCTTTCAAGAAGTTGACTCTCTAAAAATATCATACGAAAACAATTTCGGAACTCCAAAAATTTTAACATCACACACAGATGATTTCAGACATTTGACTCCCCCGGCACCCTTAAATCTGTACCTCAGAACCAGACTAACGTAAGTCCATTTTCGTCATTTTTCGGTAGAGGGGAAATACGATTGTCGAATACATCGTTTTTCCCCTCTACTGAAAAATGACGAAAATGGACTTACGTTAGTCTGGTTCTGAGGTACAGAAATAAGGAACCTTTCAAGTTATCCTTCGAGATTAGAAGAAATATTTTCTATTATAAATAAGTAAGTAGCAGAAAAGAAAATATGATATAGGGAACAAGTTTTGACAGCTTAATGTATGACTTACAAAAACTGGCCTCAGCTCAAAGGAGGAATTTTCTTAATATCAACATTTGTAGTGAAGTTTTCCTACAATTTCGATGTGACCTAATTCTTTTGTACGGTTTGTATGATGAATGCCATGGAAATCATTTCATTTAAGAAGTTAATATTTCAAACTGTTTTAGGAGAAATAAGTACGAGGGTACGGTATAAACTAATAATAAAATAAACGGTATACATATTGGAGTTTTATCTCAAATAATTCTCGGATATAATATGACTAACTCCAATATGATAAGACAAAATTTCTTAGTCGCTAAATACTTTATGTGCCATTTTTGAGTAACTTCAGAACTTTTTTTTTTTATCGACGATCAATGGCTTTAAAAAACATTAAAATAATTAAAAAAATAGATCTAGAGACAAAAAAGTAAATAAAGGTAAACGAATTTGATAAAAGAAATTTATTTTGCGTTTCATACGTAAACCTTAAGTTTTCTTTAGTTAAAACTGATTTTTTAAATTCAGATATGTTCGATACTTCTTTGTTTTGCTCAATAAAAATATCCAAACCAAAATGTGTAAACATAACTGACGAAGAAAATAAAAAAAAATCTTCTGATTATTGGCAATTAATAATGTAATGATGACGATAGGCAATTAGGCAAAAAATAGTGAACACTATACTCTATTCTCGGCAAAGACAGATCGAGAGTAACCAAGTAGGTTCGCTGAAGGTTTTCCGCTACCATACTATTGGCGATTTTCTCTGGAATAATGGAAAAAACTCTAAAAAATAAAATTCGTATCCGCTGTGTAATGGGCGTTAATTTGTTCTTGTCTAAGCCAAACACATGATTGACACGATCAAATGCACAATTTTGTAAAAATATCTTGTCCATGTTTTCTTTGAATGAAGTTTTGAGTACTTGAACAACGCATAGTAGCCGACATGGTTGCTAAAACAAAGTACGGATGTGCGTCCCTGACGGTGTTTGATTCACACTGTAAAGAAAGGATGTTACTTTTACAGTATAATACAGCTAATTTTATAGTAATAAACTGTAAAAATTGCTAGTTTTACAGTAATAAACTGCGAAAATTTTTACTTTTACACTACTAAACTGTAAAAGTACCAGTTTTACAGTAATAAACTGCAAAATTGCTAATTTTTAGTTTACAAGTATGCATTTTGCAGTTCTAAACTGGAACCTCTACTGCCAGTATTATACTGTTGTTTTTACAGTATAATACAGCTAAATTTTACTTCAATAAACTGTACAATTTCTAACTTTACAGTAAGAAACTAAAATTACTAGTTTAACAGTTTATTACCAGCATTTTACAGCTTTAAATTGGAACATCGGCTGCCAGTATTATACTGTAAAAGAAACAGTTAATTTTTTGCAGTGCAGTGATGGTAGCGCAGTACTTTAAGTACTGAATAAAAAGAGCTTTAAGACGGGGGGGGGGTGGCAAGTTGAGTTACAGATGGGTGACAAAATAATACGAACACCTGTGAAATATCAAAAATTCTTTATTAATAGGGAAATGGACCACCCTTTGACTGAATTACAGATGTAATACGACGTAGGATCGATGCATAAAGGTCATTGACAACGTTTAAAGGAATATTAAGCCTCTTGCAAGGCAATCTATAATTCTGAAAGATTTGATGGAGATGGGAATCGGGAATGACGTTTAGACTCCAAATATTGCCACAAATGTTCAATAGTATAAAAGTCCGGAGACTGGGCCAGGCGAGAGGCTCAACTTAATTGTCATGCTCTTCGAACCATGTTTGGACGCACCTGGCGGTGTGGATAGGGTCGTTGTCGTCTTGAAAAGTCGGTCGCTCTCCAGGGAATATAGTATGTACAAAAGGATGAACATGATCCGCTAGAACGCTTAGATAGTCATTAGATTTGATTCTCCCATGCAGACGTGCTAGTGGCCCAAGACCACGCCAAGAAATCGCACCCCAAACAATAATGGAGCCACCTCCATGCTTCACAGTTGGTAAGAGACAATCAGGATCAAACGCTTCTTTCGGTGATTTCCAGACATAAAGGCGTCCAGTGGTCTGAAATAAGGTGAAGGAGGATTCATTGGACCACTGCTGCGGGGACCAGCTTTTGTGACCACTACACCTACACCACTGACGGCGCTTGACAGCATTGGTTGCTGTCACCAAGGGTTTACGAATTGCCACTCTCCCATAAATGTTTGCTGCATGAAGTTCTCTTTGAACAGTTCTCGTTGCAACGGGGACCTGAAGATGACTGTTCATAACTGATATTATCTCGGATAACGATTGCTTGTGTTTTCGAACTACTACGCGCTTCAAGACACGTCTATCCCTATTATCAAGCTTTGACTTTCGGCCGCTGTTTTGCTTTGAAGACTTCGTCTTACTTTTTTTCATGTATGATGTCATAACGGCTGATACTGTGGTTCTTGCAAGCCCCAAAAGGTTTGCTGTTTCTTGTCACCGATACTCCACTTAAACGCACCCCACCAATCATCCCTCGTTGGAATTCTGACATTTAAGACATTTTACCTTATTAAAGCTTATTGGATAAACTCATGCAACACAGGTGACTAATATTGAGAGACTAATAGCTTCCTCTTCACGCTCACTCGGTGGCAGACTTCTGTTGCAGGTGGCGCGGCTGTGCTGCTGTTGTGAAATAAGTCACACTTTTTCACAGGTGTTCGTATTATTTTGTCACCCATCTGTATGTACTCTCTGACGTACAACACACTTATCGCAATTCTTTATTGCAAAAAATTTAATTTGAATTCGTGATGTCAAAATTCAAATTAATTGTTTTCAGTAAAAAATAAAAACAAAAAAATAGTGTTCAGATTTTATAGGTATTTTTTCCCGTATTTTCATTGATTTTTTCTTTTTTAAATCTTGAATAAGTCTGTTCGTACTTGCATCGTGTATACTTCGAAGAACTCGTCTCTCCCTTCGCGTGAAACAAATCATAATTTACCAAACATTTGTTTGATAAGAATAAAGTTCTACACCACTTCAAAAACGTTTTTTTTAAACGAAGAAACTCCAAACAATACTTCCAATTATTTTCCACTTAGTCTTCTAAAAATGTCTTCTCAGAAACTTCGGAAGATGACGCTGTCCTAATAATAATTTGCTTTCCGTTAAGCAAACAATTTGGGAAGGAGAAACAATACCCATATGCTTATAAAACATGCTTTATCTCGGAATTGTTCGATGCCTACTTGAGGGACACTTGTTTGAAGAAGTCCACTTGAACAGGTGGGCTTACTTGAGCGTAATGAAGGGACTAATTACTTAGGGGAACTTCACGTTTAGCCCAATAAATGTGAAGGGTACTTCACATTTTTCGTTGTTTTATCTTTCTTGTTTGAAAGCGGTTTAGATAAATTCAGTGCACTTCGAGGTGGAAGTAAAGTTTAAATTAAACTAAAATTTTGAACCTTATTATTCGTGTGTGTAAATTATATGAAAATATGAGAACTTAGTTTATCTTACCGTTAAAGAAAGTTCAACGCAAATTTAAATATGTACATATAAAGAAAATATTTAGAGCTTCTACTCTTACAACAAAAAAATTATACCGAAGTAAAAGAATTCATAAGTCACACAGCATCTCCATGTTCATATTTACTATACATGTTTTTTCTTTAAATTAATGTACATGTTCTTTGGAGAATGTTATGCATGCATACCCAGCCACAAAATGTTTTTCATTGCACCTTTTCCATTTCTTAGTTGTTTGTTGCCAATTTTTTTTCTCTAACATAGGGTAGATTAGGGGAAGACGCCATAATATGTAACTTTTTTTAGATAAAACCACAAATAGGTTTTTTTTTAACCAGCAAATTTATCAACAAGATGTGGATTTTTGTGATCAGTAAAATACTA
>JAXGGA010015027.1:0-30366 GCA_038373865.1 Uloborus plumipes | reverse complement strand
GTCTTTGCTCTCGGCGGCCCTGACAGAGAGAAAACTTACTCTGCTGTAATGACATGAGACAACACACACTAATAAAATAAAGTAAAAAAAATGTCTTCAGTAATTGATTATTTATTGCTAAATTTTAATTTATCCTGGATTTGAATAACTGGATCTCGCTGAATGGGGACAAAAGGGATTATAAATCAAATGTGGCTTAAATCAAAGATATTTTTAATTACCATCACTGCTACAAAAGTACTTTCGAACTTAGGATTAATTGAGGGTAATTCTTTTGCTATGCTTGTTACATATACATAAAATAAGTAGCAATAAAAAAATCTATCATACTGCAAATGTGCTTTGACTATAGACACAAAATTTTCTATTGATGTATTTTTTGCTTGCTGAAAGTAGGTAGGCTAAAGTTTCTTCCTGGGGGGGGGGGCAACTTACTGATGCAAACAAAAAAGAGTTATTAACTAAACATTTAAAATTCTGTCGGGGCGGAGAGGGGGCAAAAGGTGTGGACCCAATGTTAAATATCCCCCTAACAGCAAAAACTATTTTACAAACATGTAAATGCATTGATTTCTCAAAGCAAGGAGGGCAGCACCTAACTGCCCGAAATGACAGGCCTGACAGTTAAAGTGAGAAACTGAGAGAAACTTGAGTGAAACTGAAAAAAAAATCATTGACTACATGTGGCAGTTAATGTTAAGGTCTCTATCTTAAATTGAATGGGGGAATGAAAGGGGCACTACAAACCACATCCTAGGGTTTCCCTTGTGCCCACCAACTTTTATTGGTTTTATCAGTTGAATGGGATTCTGAAAGCAGGTAAATCTTTTTGATAAAGACCAGGATTTAAGCTAACTCCTAATACAGCTTCCCCGACTGTATTGATTAGGAGCTAGTACTTAGAGGACTTAATGATCACGACTGATTTAATGTACACCAGCTACCAATAGAGCAAATGAAAGCCGGCTGACATCGAACCTGCAAATCCAACAATTCGCAACTTAGACCACCATGGCTACGAGCTGGGGGATACCTTACCACACCAATATTACCAACTCTAAAGGAGTACTGGTTGAAATAAAAATCAAGACGAAAGCTTATTCTGGAATAACTAGAGCCAAAAATAAAATGGAGTAAGCATATGGTAAGACCCGGAAAGAAGCTGATGTAGGGACCATGAGTATAAATTGCTTCTTTTCAAAAAAAAATATTTTATTGCAGTGTTAAATTAGAATTCCAACTATCTTGGAATACCAGTAGGAAGGAATATGTAATACTGGCTGTTTTGTTTACTCTTCTTTATCAAAACCTTTTCTGCCTGGGTTCTAATTTTTTAGCTGTCAGAAGAATTATATTCCATACAATTTTTTTATGTTCCCAGTAATAAAAGTAGACATTTATAAAAGCTCAAAATGTCGAGTTTAACACGTATTGCCAATCCTAATTCGGTATTTCATGTATATGTAAAGACTTATGACCAAAAAAACTCTCACCCAAAAGGGAAATTCTGGCCGTGCTATATCAAGAGGAAAGGGATAAAATGCATGAAAAAACAGCTGTACTTTGAATACAGCCGGTGACTCGTAAGATGAAATTAAGTTTGCTTTACTGCTGGTATAGGGCCTGATTAGAGTGTTCTTGTGGACCAAAATGGGATACATTTTCTTATGGGAGAGTTATCAAATTTCACCAGGACATAGGCATAACTTTGGTTTGGTCGGGCCCTAGTTTGTGATGCTAGTTTTTGTGGCATATCAAAAAAATTGCTTAAAATTGATTAATCCAACTGGAAGAGTCAGACTCACCTGATTTTCAGAGCGAAGTATTTTGAGCTGATCGTTGATGAGGGCATACTTGGCCGCCTCCTCTTTCCGTAGAGCACGTTCTTTCTTCAACTCGGGGCTCCAAAACGTCTTAATGCTATGCATGCTGGAACCTAGCTTCTGTGTCGTCGCATCCAACTCTCGCTTCAGACTGCTGTACTGAGATTGAAGGTCATTTAACCGTGACTGAAGTTCCATCACAAACCCGTCTCCACCACCACCACCACCACCCCCCGAGCGAGCGGAATAGTGGCGAGAATCACCGTACGATCCGCCGTGGGACCGATGTCCTGTATCACGATAGGGGTCGACGTCCATACCCGCATCCAAGTCTCGGTAATGGGGATCGTCGCGGTAACCGCCGGAACGATCCAAGGAACGCTCCCTACTACGTGGATGCCTCCCTTCGACCCTGTCCAGCGACCTGTCCCTGGGGTCACGGATGGGCATGAACTCGCGGTCCTGGTCCCGCTCCAACGAGTGGTAGTTCCTCAGGGGAACCCTAGTCGCGGAGCGACTCCGGTGGTGCCCTCCGCCGCCAGCAGAGGACGGCACTCCTGCCGAGCGCCCCCCGTCCATGGTCGGGCTCACCGCCTGGGGGTGGTGGTCCTCGCTGTTGTAGTATCCGCCGGCACCAGAGTGGTGCCGAGAGGAGGAGCCCGAGTGGTGGAAAGCGCTGGTGGAGGCTGAGTGCGGCACCGAGGCGTGGTCCGGCACGGTCAGTGGGCTCACGTTGCCCGAGCGACTGGCGCCGTGCCGGGAGCTCCTCCTGCTCGGGTCTGAGCTGCGGATGGGGCTGGCTCGCCCGCTCACCGGCTGCGAGATGGAGGAGGGTGCGTAGTATTTGGAAGAAGGCTCCGGGGGGATGTCGGCACGTCGGGCTGGTTTGGGGGACCTCTGGTTAACACCGCTGCTCCCGTAGACCTCCCGGGACATGTTTGCATCCAGTCGGGCCTGCATCTACTACTAAACTAGGATGCTGCGAGGCGCTAGTAGACATCGGTTCTAAGGGAAGGGGCGAACTAGTTCTTCATGGTCCAGAACCAACCTCACAGTAGGGATTCTTCTTGGAATAACTAAATGAGTCCAGCATGTCTTTTTAAGATGCAAACACACTTACTACCTCCAGAATATAATCTTTCAAAGGGCACCACAGCACATTCTTTGATAATTATAGTAGGTATTTTTTTTATAGATCAATAGATAACTCAGTGTAATCCAGCTTAGAGAGCAATGAACAGAGACATGCTTTGAAAGGACCCACCAAAATATAATTGATATCACAAATTCCACTCAATTGTTCAGGATGAATTCATATGAGGTAAAAGCCATTCGGATAGCAGAACTCACGATCACTCAGACTTTTTTTCGTCTGCAACAAGAAACGTTTTCTCTGCACCACCTGCGCTCTCCCTTGGAACATTGGACAAACGATCTTTTCTCTTTTTTTCGTTATCCCTTCTGCTTACTCTCACACTCCCTCAGACGATCAATAACAATTCCCGCCGCGGAGGTTTGCACTTTGAATGGCCGGGAGATCGCTTCGTGGTATTCCTTTGCGTTCCGTCGCTCTCCATACTCTTCGGATTCACATATTCTTTCCGACTAATTTCAGATTTTTGGATTTGTCCCGGGATCTATCGCATCACTTTTCTTCTCCGAGAGACGATCCTTCTTTCCACTGGGTCCTGACGTCACGCGCAGCTGTTACCGGATGGCCCAATGACAGAGGGGCCGGCTAGTGCGGGTGGAAGGTCGGTCGCGCCATCTGTTGAGCTTGCCGGAAAGTGGGCTACGAGTAATATCTGCAAGATGAATCAAGGAGTGCCAAATTTTACGCCTGTGTAGCTCCGAATCAGGGGCGCTGGCAGTGGGACGAGGGGGAGGTGCACTTTCCGCCTCTGGCTTGTTTGTGTGTGTGTGGGGGGGGGGGGGGATTTAGAAAAAATAATTTTATTTTTTCAACACTCCCAAAAAACCACAAAAATCATGCTCACGTTCATGTCAATTTATTACTTTCCCAAAAATTATGTATTTGCAATTTTTATGGGAGGGGAGGGGGTTCCCCCCTCCCCTCCCATAAATCCATAAATCCCCCCCAATGTCCCTTATGACGGGTCTAAATAACTCAATTCCTTTCAAACAGAGATTTAGTTCAAAATTCTTGAACTACAAGTACATCACGGATCACGAAATATATTTATCTGATGTTAATGTAATGAGTGCCAGCATGGGGATATACTTCCACTTTCAAAAATAAAATTTAATAAAAGGGCACTATCGCCAAAATGCTACGAAATGCAAAAATATAAAACTACAAAATACATCATGCAATCCCCCCCCCCCGGCAGATTTTAAATTAAAATTCATTTGATTAAAAATGTATGAACCTCAAAATATTCTAAAAACCTCAAAACACATCGCGAAAAATATTAATCTCACGTTTACGTCCAGGAACGTGCAAGGAGTTGCACTCCCCTCTCCCGGCTTTTAAAAATTAAATTGCATTGACTTTTAAAAAATATTAATTTATACATATTTGTAACAATTATTAATATCAAATGCCTCTAATTTAATTAATTTTAAACTCAGAAAAAAATACAAAATGCTTAAACTACAATTGAGTTCATCAGAAAGAAAATTAATTCCTGCTTTTAAACCCCCTCTGGCTTTTAAAAGTAAAATTCAGTTTGTTAAAAAGAGCTAAACTACGAAATACACTGTGAAATTATTAATATCATGTTTGTGTTCACAGGCGCTTTTACGAAAGTACAATTTCAACCCATTGGTTTTCAATAATAAAATTAAATTAATTTAAAAAGGGCAAACTAAATAGTAAAAACTAAATTAAATATAATAATTGACCAAAAAAGTTATGCCCTTGTTTTCGTCTCATTTTTGTCTTTGTTTGTTTTTTAATGATTCTCAAAATTATTTCTAAATTTAGTCCTTTTTCCTACATCTGACTTTTCCGGCACTCTCCGATTTAAAATTTTTATGAGTTGGAAATTCCCAGGAATTCCAATTCCGACAAATTATAAAATACGAGCATATTCACTCATATCATACATACTTAATAAATAACATGCAATGAGAAAAAACAAGATATCATTAGCAAAAATTTCAAAATTTAAATAAAAGAATGTAATATCAATGTTGCAAATATTGTTTCTACATTCGCGTAATCTTCCGCAAAATTTGCTGAATCGGTAAAATTTTTGGGGGTCTCAGTGATTCTTCAAAACCCTGAACACACTAATAACTGGTTCCTAATCACTATTTAAATTTATAAATAGGGTAAAAAAATATTTCTTAAATTAAATAGTTTAAGATACCCCCGAATTTCTTACAAGACAGAAAATAGGCAGCGCAAAATTTTAATTTTTCAGTACATACATTTTGAAATAAAACTATCGGTATATTTTTATTTTATATAACTTTTTGTTTTCTTTTTATTGAATAACTAGCAGTACCCACGCGGCTTTGCCCGTAGTGTAAAATTAAAAGGTCTGTGGTTCGCCTGTATAATAACAGTTAACTTGTGTTCCGGTATTTACCGGATTTCCGGTATTTTCATGATCGATTTTGGAATTTTTATGTTCGAAAATACCAGAAATAAAATAATTTTAATTATGGTATTATCTTCCCACCTCCGGTATGTTTTTGCGTTTTCGAATTTTTTGGTGATTATACTTATAGTTATTAATAATATTCATCGAATAGAAATGTTAAGATGCCATTCTATTTTTTTTTACTTTAATAAATTATTTTATTTGCATCTTGTTTTGATTTTGATGCCTTAATTTTCAAAAATGCAATCGATTTGCATCCGCTACAATAATCGAACTTTTCTTATTTTTTATGCTTTTTACCCTTAGTTAAGAGACAAATAAATGAAATATCTTTTTATTTTAATTAAAAAATTATTAATTTAAAATTTTCGAGCGAAATTATGTGTTCTTTAAGAAAGTCAAAATGTCAAAAACTTAAAATTTGAAGCTCTGATTTTCTTTTATTTTTGCTTTAACTATGTGGATAGTAAAAATAATGTGTTCATCTTAGTGCTTTTAATTGTAAATCTGAAGTAAGTTTATTTGAATTCTTTTATATGCCATTTTCATATTTTTATTTGGAAAATTGCGATCTCTTTACATCCACTGTAGAATCAGATATTTCTCATTTTCGATGATTGCTATTTCTTGTTGAAAGGTCAACAAATAGCATTTCTTTTTATTCTAATTAAATCATTAAAAAAGTTTTAAACGAAATTCCATGCTCTTTAAGAGTGTCAAATGTCAAAAATTTAAATGCTGAATCTCTGGCTGATTTTTTTTTTCAAACTATTTAAGTTTTTAAACACATACTGTCGTCCCCGCTTAATCGGGTAACGGATAAACGAATACCCCGCTTATACGAATGTACCGTAAAATGGGGTGTATAGGAACAGCGGGGTCAATCGGAACAAAACTTCCCGACCGTACAACGAAATTCTTCATAAATAAACTATTGGGTATTTTTCACCATGAATTTTTTTCTTAGTAAAGTAAGATCATAGGGAGTAGGAAAAAATTACTTTTGTCAATCTGGCAACGCTATTGGCTACTAAGGAGGGCTGCACGTGGAACGCTAGAAAACATCACATTTCCATAGACTGCAAAACTTCATATGCAAGATCAAACCTTCTTATATTTAAAAACTAAGAGTGGTATGTTTCAATTATACATGTATCGGAACAACAGAATACCGCATTAGAATTTATATTTTTTATAAATTGTGTCATAAAAATGAAGAATTCTGAAAAATGGCATAGAAAAAAAATTTGCGGGGTGAATCGGAACACTTAGTTCTGCTGTTCCAATTCAAACTTATTTGAAGGAAACTGTTTGAAAAATCAAAATTCTAGCCCCAATCTTCTAATCAAGACAAGGACAAGGTTTTATTACTGTTTATCCCTTCTCATGAGCAACTAGATCTTAGAATGACAAACAGTTGCAGATTTCAAAAGATTTTTTCTCCAGGAGACTTCTTTTTACTTAAAATACGAGGGGGAAAGTCACATAGACTTTATGTAGTAAAAATCCAGCACACAGACAGTGATGAATAAGCGTAAAATGCTTTCAGGACAATCCCCGAAACCCAGAGATTTCAAGAAACTAAAGAAAAGGCAGAGTTCATCCCAGGAGATGTTATGAAAAAACTTAAGCCAAGTCACAATTGCTAGTTTTAAGGACAAGTACATATTTGTGGACGACATGAGTGACTTCCATTCATGTTAAATCTTTGTATTTCAATTCAAAAGCATTTCTTAAAATTACTTTTCATTTTTCATAAGTTCAAAATTATTTTGAATTTTGACAAATTATACACGTTTACTGGTATTGAAATTATGCATTTATTTGACAGTAATTGTCTGTTCTTATTCTCCCCCATCAATATTACTCATTTTGTGAGACCTATTACAGGTTAAATTGAAAAAAAAAAAAAAAAAATTTAACAAGTGTTCCGATTGACCCCTATCAGCGGGGTGATTCGGAACACCCATAATTTCCTATATATTTTAATAATAATTTTTCAAAATGCTTTGTCTTCGCTTGGAATATCAAAAGTAAAGCAAGACCGAAGTTTTTACCCAAAAAATCAAAGTAAAAAAAAAATCTTTTAACTACTTTTTTTACAATCAAAGCTGAAAAGTGTTCCGATTCACCCCATTTTACGGTAACATCCCGGAACCCATGCCATAGGCGCAATGTTAGAGATCCCCGCTTAATCGAATACCCCCCTTAATCGAATGATATTTCTTGGAACCGACAGTATTCGTTTAAGCGGGACCGACAGTACATAACATCGTACATAAATTTTCACTTCAATATTAATAAATATGAAATCAACGACTTTTCATAGTGTATTCATTAGGAGATTTATAGGTACAACATCTAGATAAATTCTTTTCCATATTTTCAGTGACAAATGTAACTTTCATTACTTTATTATTTTCCCACAACAAATAGTAATTCTGTTAGACTTTCACTTTCTCCTTATTATTATTATTAATATTTTTTTTGAGAATTTATACAACACCATCTCAAAAGTAGCTTTATTACTCATTTACAATTTAATTAAATGCATGCACAATATTTTGATTAAAAACTATTTGAAACTATTCAAATATATGAAATGTGTCTGATTCGTTTACGAAAGGCAATAAAAATTGTATATGTATAATTATAAAATTAGGTTTTTAAGTAATAGGGGCCTTGGTTTAAAAAAAACGCCCCCACCCTCCACACACAATTTCTCTTTAAAACTTTCAGATATTTTTTCATGAACTCACAATCACCCCTGCTTGTGTTATTCCCATAGGCGGACTTACGGGGGTGCCAGGGGGTGCGCCGCACCCCCAACATTTTGGCCGGACTTTACGAAAAAAATAAATTAAAAATTTTTCATCAAACAGCTAGTTTGAAATTTTTTTCCCTTACTGAAATAAATAAATAAAAATGCGTAACTGGATAGAAAATTCTTGCTGAACGATTATTTCAAAAATTAATACAGTATACTCTCGATTACTCGAGGTGTTCTAGGGGGAAAATCCTCAGTTAACTTGATTATTGAAAGCAAAAGATTTTCTTTAAAAACACGTTTCTGAGGTCTATTTTTCCCCGAATTTAGCACGCGCCTCGAGGGAAACAGCCGAAAGCATTCAACTGACGTCGTTAAACACGTGCTTGTACTTTTCTGAGGACCCCTAGTTTATTCCCACAGCTCTAACCAAGGGCGTATTTAAGGGGGGTCCCCCGAAATCGAGAAAGATTTTTTCAAAAGTAGGTGTTCGGTTCGTGTTTGCTCAAAAAAAAAAAAAAAAAATCCTTAAGAAAAAAAGCTCACTCTCTATTAACATTGTTTTCAAATGTGTATGTAAGGGAGGGCCCCAGAGGGTCTTTCCCTCCTATACCCCTCCCCCCCCGAAAAAAAATTCGATTTTTTTTTTTTAAATAAAGGTAGTTATTATTATTCGGTTTAAGTTTACTCTTAAATTATTTACATACTTTTAGCTTGAAATACATAAATAAATAAATAATTATTGCTAATAATAATTCGTTAGATGGCACCAGGCAGTGGTGCAACCCAAGAGGGTCAGGGAGCCCTTGCGCTTTACTCAAGAGAAAAAAGAACGTGTCTTGGGAAAATGAAGATATTTCAATTAGAAAACGCATAGAAAAAATCCTAATCATTTTGAATAGAAATCTTTAAATGAAAAATATTCAACACATGTAGATTATTAGTCAGCAAATTACGTTTCTCTCTTTCTTCTCATTCCCCCTTTTTTCTAGTCAGTCAGGAAATAAGAGTCTTTAAAATAATGCTACACTCAATAAATTTAAAATAAAGTGTAATCATTCCTACCCGGCAATAAATTTAAAATAAAGTGTAAGTATTCCTCCAGCAAGAAATTTAAAATAAAGTGCAATCATTTTCGGTTTTAGTTATTTCACAAATAATTTCCAATCTTTCAGCTGAACAAAAGAAAAAAAATTCGAAAAGAGGTAGAAAGTCCAAGCCGGCCGAGCTAGAAGGGGCACGTAATTTTCAATCTCTTTACCAGGGGTGAAATTAAAGAATAGAGTGCCTCTCAGTGGCGGGTTTAGGGTAGGAAGTCGAGGCCCGTGTATCCGCCAAGCACGAATTCAAAGAAGGCTCATGACCCCCTTAAAGAGTCCAAAGAGATCTTAAAATTTCGCTTTTACAACGTGTAATTTAATTGCAGTTTCAAGACTTCAATATCCAAAAATTTTCGGAAGAGAGTTCTTTTCCCGCTTCTTCTTCAATACCTTGGTCAAACATTGCCTCAAATGGCATTTTAGAGATTTAAAATTCAAACAGTTAACGGTAGTTGATATCCCCCTTACTTTTCTATAGTCTTCAGCTCTAAAATGTGTTTTTAGAAAAGAGAGAGCTTCCGAATTACAGTCTCTATGCCCAAAAATTTCCGGAAGAGTCCCTAAATCCTTTTATTATCCTAAATGTTGTCAGACAAAGCCTAAAAGCAGTTGTTCCTATCAAGAATCATGGCTTAAGCGGCGCTATTGAATTATTTTTAAGGGGCATTTTTAAAAGTTTTTGTTTTCTTCTTCTTTCATGTGTGGCTCTCGTTTTTAGAGGGATCTTCGTGGAATTCTTGGATGATAAGTTTTTGCTCTTGGGGGTAATGGGCACCTCTGCTAAAAGTAAAATTTTGAACCTTCAGTTTCAAAAAATAGAGCTTAAAATTGCATTCTTGAAGCTTCAATGCCGCAAAATTTCGGGGCACAGCGCCCGAATCCTGCCTCTTCTCTTGACGGTATTAAAGATAACCTAAATAAAAATGTTTTTAAAACATTAATTTCGAAACATTTCGGGAGAGAGTCCTTGCTAACGTTACTACCAAAGATGGTCTAAAGTAAAGATGGCTTAAGGTTTCAATTTTGAAAATTTTCGGAGGGAGATCCCTAACCACTTTTTGTGTCTAACGTCTCCAAAGAGAACGCGAAATTGCGCATCTATATATCGAAAATCTTTCAGGGGAGGGTCTTTGAACTTTTACTTCCCAAAGATAACTTAAATGAGACTTCAGTTCAAAAAAAAAAAAAAAAACTCATCTTCTTTTCTTTTACTATATCATGAAGAAATATATCCTGAGTTGTGCTTCAGTGTCAAAATATTTCAGGAGAGATGCCCCGAGTCTTCTCAATTCCTTTAACGTCACTAAAGATAGCCTGAAATTGCGTGTTTAGAATTTAAGTTTCAGTAAGTTTCCCAGAGGAGTCTTGATCCTCCAACGTCGTCAAAGGTAGCATAAATAATTTCAATTTTGAAAAAAGTTTTGGAGGGAAGTATTATAAAAAAATTTCCAGCTTTCCACCAATTACTTCCGAATTCGATGAAAGTGAGTCTCAGCTTGTTACTATCACTATTGAACTACTTTTGAAGTTCTTTAAAGTTATTTTTGATGTATTTATTTTTATTGCAATAACTTCACTCTATTATTTTACTAGCATTGTTTAAAGAATTATATTTGTATTTTGAGCTTTGTAATAGTTTATGTTCCTTAAATTCATTTTAGACAAGAGTCATGTTAATAAATTCCTATTTTCGTACCTTTTTTCGAGCAAATGTTGCTACAATAATATCAACATCATATTAAAAATAACAGTATTTTTATCCATTAAAAAAAGGAAATAATAATAGCAAATAAATCATTACATAAATCAAATAATTATATATTATTCAGTGGCCGTAGTATAGAAAAATCGTATTCACTGCAGTTGGGTATTCATTGGTACATTGTTAGTTTCTTTTACTTCGAAACAACCATAATGATGATTAAACTCAAAAAAAAAAAAAAAGAATATTTTCTGAAAGAATGCCCCGGAGCCTTGTTTGACCTGTGGAATACCCCCTCCCCCCGCAGGTCAAACCCCAGGCCCGGCCAGTTCCCCCCCCCCGGCCCCGGTATTCTGCACCCCCAGAATGAACAGCCTAAGTCCGCCTATGGTTATTCCTACAGTCAGGGGTGCCCATCCCCCCCAAGCTCAATGGCGCAAATTCCCCTCCAAAACTTTTCACAACCATCTTGTGCTTTTTCATTTTTATTTATTTTTTTAAAATATTTATTTATTTTTTTAAATATTATTTATTTATTTTTTTAACCACTTCTCTTACGAATTTTTTTTTTTTTTTTTTTTGGAAAAATTGCAAAAAAAAAAAAAGCACATTTTTTTTTAAATTTAATTTTGAAATACAAGAAAATGAAGCAATACAAATAAAATGTGTAGGTTTCAAGTTGAATTTTTAATTATTTATAGGCTTAAAATCAATTAGTTTCACCCGAGTTTTCTCGGGATAATAATTACCTGCAACTCATACGAGCCCGAGATAACTCGGGATAATCAGGTAAGCGGTATATTATTTATTATTATTTTTTTAATTATAAGTATTATTTTTTTACATATTATTAATTTTTTTAAAGTACTAATTCTGCGCAGAATAGAATTGCTTTTTTTCCCTTCCAGACATTCCAAGCTCACACACAAATAAATAAATAAATAAATAATAAAGAAATAAAAGAAATAATTTAAGTTAAAAAAATAAATTAATAAATAAATTAAAGTAAAAAAAAACAGTAAAGAATTTAAATTAAAAAAAAATAGTAAATAATTTAAATAAATAAATATATTAGTTTAAAAAAATCCCCCCCAAAAATTTTGATGGCGCAGTTTGCTCCATAATCCCCCGCTGCGGGCACCCCTGCCTACAGTTATTTTTTTTAAGGATCTCTGCATATTTTCGGTACATTGGAAAATTTGCAAAGCTTTGATTGCCAGTTGATTAGCTTTTTTACGTCAACAGCAGTATTTTTGCGAGAAAAATGTAAAAAAAAATCATGGTTGCATGTAAAGTGAGGCTCAATATTGATACCGCTGATTCGAAAGTTAAAAATATCGAATTCGTACGAAATATGGAGGGCAGTGAACACAGTAAGCAAATCAAGACATTCACAGTATGCATTTGAGAGTTAGGCACCAGTTTAAAACTGAAACTTATTTTTTATTGCTAGCAAAAAACGCCGCTTTACGAAACGAAATTGTTGTGTTTGAAAAAAAAATCGAATTTGCGAAAAAACGTTTCGAGGTACGCATCTCCATGTTGCAAACTGATTTTGGGCCAAATGTTATGCAAATCGACCGAACGGTTTCGACCCTACGCGCGTCACAGACAATCAGGCAGAAAGAAAGAAAGTACGATAGACCCATTTTTAGCTTTATTATTATTAGTTATATAGAGCAGTGGTTGGAAAAACTACATTTCTTTTGTAGCGAACTACAACTACTTTGTTATAAATGTAATTAACTACTTTTTTTTTAATGTAGCGACTACAAACTACTTTTGAATTGTAGTCGCTACTTCGCTACTTTTTAAAAAATGAATAAATAAAAAGCATACACCGTTTGAGGATTGACCGAAAAAATCGAAAAATGTTTACATTAATAAATAAGCTCATTTAAATATGGAATAGAACTAGGAATTTATCTTTGAATTTATTTGTTGCTCTTCCTTTTTGTTCCCTTTTCTTTTTTGCTGAAAATTGTCCCTTTTAGACTTTTTTTACAATTTTTACGAACATTCGCCACAAGAAAGGATTCAAAAGTTGAAAGATTGGAAGAATTCAACCTTCAATTTTTTTTAAACTTCTTGCCAGGGAACATTTAAGGAACATGAAAATTATTTGAAGGAATGTAAAAATTATGATGCCAAATGAACCAATGATATCAAACAGATAGAGTGTATTTCGTGAAAACGATGTATGTAAGATCAGCTCATATTTTTATGGTTCTTACTTCTCATTTCGTCCGCTGCTGTACTCGCGCAAGATTTGCCTTGTCAATTAAACCTTGCTTTTTTCCTTCGTTCTCTCTTTTTAATTTTTTTAAATATTTTTTTTTATTTAAGAGTAGTTTCCAGAAATCGCTACAAACTACTATATTTTTGTATCGCGCTACTCACTACTCCACTTTTTTTAAAAAGTAGTGCGCTACACTACAAACTACTAAAAAATGTAGCTGCTACAGTAGTTTCGCTACTTGTAGCGCGCTACTTCCGACCACTGATATAGAGATAGGGAAGGGACAAGAGACGAACGTTTGTTCCGTTGAGAAAATAAATTTTCTCAACGGAACAAATTTTTAATGTCACCCATTTCGTTTACGTTTCGTTATTAAGTAGGGCCACGGAAAATAAGATGACGAGTCTTTAATATATCTGTAATGATTTTATTGATGTTAACATATGGCATTAGGCAACTGCGGTTTACGAATAAAGTTAAAGTCAAAAGTAATGTGAGGGTTAGAAAGTAGCACCACCGAACCTTTTTTTTTTTTTAATTCGGCTGTATTATTGGATTTCAATATTACTGATTAAATGACCACTAAAAATGGAATAAAAAATTTAGACGATTTGCCATCGTAGACGGCCGCCGAAGGTGGATACTCTAGCCTAGGCGGTTTGAATATATTTTTATTTACGAACACGAATCTCGGAACCTTAGATCAAAGATAAAATAGACTCAGCCACAAAATTACTTTCAGGCTGTCAATTTGTAAGCATTTATGGCTAGTAGCTAGTAGTCACGTGACCATTGGGTTAGCTAAACATTCCACCTTTCTGCCACTTTTTCTAACGAAATGGCACTTTAATTGAGAGGTGCTTTAATTTGTTCAGTTTTAGTTGAGGTACTAAAATTTTCAAAAGTTCACACTCCTTATCTCTCAGTGTATACTCCTGTTTCTCTATGTCTGTGTGTGTATGTTTATTTGTGGACGTGTTCGCGCACCATTCACCTCCTCTCCAAGGGCAAAGTTAAAATACCGATTCGTTTTCCAGCCTTCTTTTAAGAAATGAAAATTCAAACAAGGTCAGATCGTACTATTTATTTAATGATCCGCAGGAAAATAAAGATTTCCCTTTCAATCGGGAATTTTACATTGTACAATTATTTTTCACGGCGTTAGCGTTCATCTGCGTGTACTGCTTTAAGATCTCCTTCAGAATCTCGCTCTTCAAATGTTTCACGATGTCATCCGCCACCTCCATCAGGATTTTCTCTTTCGGATCTTCGTCGGGGATCTCTTTTCCTTCGCATGTACCCAGTTCCGCCGCTTCAAGTGGGGTGTCTGGAGCGGAAGTTGCGTTGGCGTTATGCTGAACCGCAGTGTCGTTGGTAGTTTCCAGTACGCAAGTAGCATTTCCCGCGCAGACATCTTTCTCTGGGTGGCACTTTTCACCGGAGCACTAGGAAAGGAACCCAAAAGGGTATTGATAAAGAAAGGGAACATAATCAAATGCAATGAATCTATGGGATAACATAAACGTTTAAAAAATCAAGTGTGAAAAGCAAAGAAGTGCAAACGAAAAAAGTAACGCATCGGTGATAATAAATACAAAATGATAAAATTTTGTTGCCACTGTTATGTATTTAAAGGTGTGTTTCTGCTAATATTGTGTACTGGTTCTCCGTCATTTACTAATCTAGTGCAATATTTCATTGTGCCGCCCGAATCGGCAGATGCCATCACCACTTGAGAGTCCGGTTTATCACCATATGAAGGCACGTATGCTCTTACAATACGCGCAGTACTGGAATTCAGTTTAGCCTTGAGTATCTGTGTCATCTCGATACGCAAGGAATTGAGAATCCTCCGACGTGGGTCAGGTTTGAAACCTCGATATGGTGTTGTGTGAAGAGAGAGAACAATGTAATGACAAACTACAAAATATACACACTAAAAATTAGATGTGTTTACAGTATAATACACCTAATTTTACAGTAATAAGCTGTAAAATTGCTAACTTTACAGTAGTAAACCGTAAAATCGCTTAAGTTTACAGTAATAAACAGTAAAATTGCTAGTTTTAGTTTAATACCGTGTATTTTACAGTTTCAAACTGGAACCTCTGCTGTCAGTATTATACTGTTATTTTTACAGTATAATACAGCTAAATTTTGCGGCAATAAACTAAAAAATTGATAACTTTACAGTAATAAACTGCAAAATTGCTAGTTTTAAAGTGTATTACTGGGCTTTTACTGTTTTAAACTGGAACCTCTGCTACCAGTATTGTACTGTAAAAATAACAGCTTTTTTTTTGGAGTGTGGCATATAGTGGTTTTCAGGCCGCAAAGAAACTTTTCTAGGAAACTATTTTAATTACATGCATGTAATGTTTTTTATTAAGTTCATAAATTTTGTGATATTTATATCTGTACCTCAGAACCAGACTAACGTAAGTCCATTTTCGTCATTTTTCAGTAGAGGGGAAAAACGATGTATTCGACAATCGTTTTTTCCCTCTACCGAAAAATGACGAAAATGGACTTACGTTACTCTGGTTCTGAGGTACAGATATGACCCTTGATTTAAAAATTCTACTTTGGGGGTAAAGTGGGCACATTTTGATGGTTGTACAGTGAGACATACTTCCAATATTCCCAACTAGAAAGTAAACATTTTAGAATATTACAAAGTGAATATATTTTTAAGAATGTCAAGATTAAAATTAATTTAATAACGGACATTGATTTTAGCTCCTCATCGGACATCTTTCAATAAAAATTAAATCACCCATCCATTAAGGGGATCAACAACAAATTCGTGAAACCAAAAACGTTTTTTGATCCTTCTTCATTTTAATTAGTTAAGGATGAGCTGCAAATTTCAGCAATTAGTTTACTTGATATGTACAATAGTTATATACATTTTCGTGGTAGTATCACTTGTATTCACGAAGATATGAGCATTTCTTCAAAAAATGTATCAATTTCGTTCGTTTGTGTTTGACGTAGATTTTTCCTTCAAACTTTACCAAACTTTCAGAAAACGCTACATTACACAAGAAAATTATTGTTCTGAAATTTAAAATAAAAATTTTGAAAAGTTGATGAAACATTAACATTTAATGCCATTAATTTCTCACTGCGCATGCACGAAAGACAATTCTTTATAACTTACAAAATTTTTTAGCCAAATAGATTTTTCTGGAAAAAAATCCAGCTAAATATCAAAAAATAAACCACACTGAACGACTGCAGACAAGTTTTGCAGTTTTGCGAACGATCACTTGCAATAAGAATACTCACAATGAAGCAGTATTTGCAGCAGCCGCACTCGTCCTCGTAAGTTCCGCAAGTACAGTTCGTTACACTTGGGCAAAGATTAGGTTCACATTCTCTGCATTTGCTACCAAGAGGAGCTAAGCTAACTCCCACTGACCTGTTTGAAAAGAAAAAAAAAAAAAAAAGAAAAGAAAAGAAAAAAGAAAAAAAGACGCTTAAATCGTACATATTTAACATGAATTAAATATAAAAACGATGCAAACAAAATGATGTTTCAAATGTGCTGTTTGATCTTCTTAGGTAAAACCTTACGCGTATTTGCACATGCGTTAGTTCTTCTCTGATCTTACCGAAATAGGGGTGATAGGTAAGATAACAATAAGGCGAAGAATAATAGGAAGCATTTTGAGCCGTATCAAACAACGTGGAACGATGCTAATTTCAAATACATAATTTAGTCGAAAGTGTTAAAACGATAGATAAAAATGCAAGTTTTTAATTGAAAACTTCGAAAAATTCCCACTCACAACCCATCACCTCTTTTTTTAAGTGGAATGGCTCGCGAGTGCTAGGCGCGGTTTTCACGGACGGAGAGCACTACTGCCAGTCACCTTGTTTAGTGGTCAGAGGAGTCGACTGAGGATAAGGAGGTTCCGGGTTCCAATCCTGGCTCGGGCATGGATGTACTTTATCTTTCCTGTCATTGTCCTTTCTTTGAGTAAATGTGTTTTTATGCTGTGAATGGTTGCCTGTCCTATAAGCGGGTCCTTATACACTAGGTGGCCAAAAGCATCCGGACACTTTCAAAAATTCACATTTTTACATATAGCTCAAGAAATAAGTGATCAATTGTTCTTTAACTTTAGTCATACAAAATATAGGCTTCACCGAACATTTCCAAGTTGAAATTAAATTACCCTTGCATTTGGGGGACGACAAGAAGGGGGTTGAAAGAAAAACCGCTTTTTGACCACAACTCTTCGAAAATAGCTCGGAATAAGCTATCAATTTCAGTAATTAATTAGCATACTATGTATAATTACTGTACAAATTTTTATGAACGTACCACTCTTACTTCTGAAGATATGAAACATTTTTGAAAAAACGGCAGTTTTATTTGAAGGGTTTTTGCTCATAACACGCAGAGTTTTCGATCAAACCTTATCACAACTTCAGGAAAGATGACAAAATACAAGAGAAAGAACATACTAAAACGGTAAATAAAAATATTAAAAATTCGATGAGATATGAACGTTAAAAGGAAATAATTTTTCACGGCGCATGCGCGAACGACAGAAATTTATAACTACAAAAATATTGTAGCCTGATTTATACTGCATCTTATAAAAAAAGTTCCAGTTGAATATCATGAAAAATGAAAAAGATATCAGCGATCTAGTGAGCTGTATTTCATTCATTCGCAGACAATACGTAAATAGTGTGGGTCTGTCCACAAAGAGCTATTTTTAAATTAAAGGTTTTTGCGTCGGTGTTCAAAACCAACGTTTCAGAGGGTGTCCGGATACTTTTGGCCACCTACGTATAAGGTCTTTTTGGCCGAATAAACGAAATGTGACTACAATGCCGAATATAAATTTTCAAACTGTATACAATTTAACATTGAAAAAAAATGATCGATTGTCACCACACTATTTGTGGACAACCCCTTGCGATTTATGTTTTGCCTGCGAATGAATGAAATACAGCTCACTAGATCGCTGATATCTTTTTCATTTTTCATGATATTCAACTGGAACTTTTTTTATAAGATGCAGTATAAATCAGGCTACAATATTTTTGTAGTTATAAATTTCTGTCGTTCGCGCATGCGCCGTGAAAAATTATTTCCTTTTAACGTTCATATCTCATCGAATTTTTAATATTTTTATTTACCGTTTTAGTATGTTCTTTCTACTGTATTTTGTCACTTTTCCTGAAGTTTTGATAAGGTTTGATCAAAAACTCTGCGTGTTCTGAGCAAAAACCCTTCAAATAAAATTGCCGTTTTTTAAAAAATGTTTCATATCTTCGGAAGTAAGAGAGGTACGTTCATAAAAATTAGTACAGTAATTATACATAGTATGCTAATTAATTACTGAAATTGATAGCTTATTCCGAGCTATTTTCGAAGAGTTATGGTCAAAAAGCGGTTTTTCTTTCAACCCCCTTCTTGTCGTCCCCCAAATGCAAGGGTAATTTAATTTCAACTTGGAAATGTTCGGTGAAGCCTATATTTTGTATTAGCCCGGGAGCTAACTGTTGGAAAACTGCAAATCGTGATAAGAAGATGCCACTTGGTGGGAATGGTGTTCAGGGCTATACATTGAAATTAAGACCCAGAGGCACTTTCAAAAACCGTTTTAATCCAAGATGGCGGCGTTTTTCAAAATGGCGGCCTATGCTACTGCTTTTGCAATTTAACTCACACAAAAGAGGTTTTTATATCAAATTATATGTTTTTCAGGCCAAGGATTTCATTTAGTATGTTGAAAAAAAGCTAAATGTTCATTTTAATGTTTTTTTTTAAATTTATTTTTAAGAATTATATTGTTTACGAGAAGACTACATGTGGTATTCAAAATCTTTTAGAAAGTTATCCAAATTGCGACCGAAGTAAATAAACTGGGAAACCTGGTGCGGTGGTAACCTAACCATACTCAAATTAGTCTCCTAAGAACTCCACACACATCTCCTAGCGGTGCTGCTATTGTTAGAAGCATTCCGAGAAGGCCCGTTTAGTCTATGGAGCGACAAAAACAGCCGAAATATTTCACTTCCGCATACCAGTGTGAAATTTGTTACAGAGCTTATGTACATATATAAGAACAAGAAACCGCCGGGAGACACGTGATCAGGGGCAATGAACTCCCGTGATGACGTCATCAAGATGGCCGCTTTTACAGGTAAATACGTTCGTTTAATTGCTTAAAACTCCATCATAGATTGAAATATTGCAAAACTCAAATGTATCATTTGAAAGCTCTTTGAAAGAGCTATTTGGAAAGATTTAATTTTTCTTTCTGAGGTCAAGGCCCCGCCTGTAACGACGTCATCAAAATGGCCGCTTTTACAGGTAAATCGGTTGTTTAACTCCCCCTAAAACTCCATCATAGATTTAAATATTTCAAAATTCAAATATACCATCTGAAAGCGCTTTAAAAGATCTATTTAAAAGATTTAATTTATTTTTGGAGGTCAAGGGTCCACCTGTGATGACGTCATCAAAATGGCCGCTTTTACAGGTAAATGGGCTCATGTAACTGTTTAAAACTCCACCATAGATTTAAATATTGCTGAACTGAAATATATCATCCGAAAGCGCTTTAAAAGAGCTATTTTATAGTGCTTGGTTTTATTTTCTAAGACAAATAGTTGAAAAGTTATAACAATTTTAAATTGAAAATGTATAACAAACGTATTTACCTGTAAAAGCGACCATTTTGATGACATCATCACAGGTGGGCCTTTGACTTTAGAAAGAAAAATTAAATCTTTCTAAATAGCTCTTTTAAAGAGCTTTCAGATGATATAGTTGAGTTTTGAAATATTTAAATGTATGATGGAGTTTCAAGGGGAGTTAAACGAACGTATTTACCTGTAAAAGCGGCCATTTTGATGACGTCATCACAGGTGGGCCCTTGACCTCAGTAAGAAAAATAAAAATTTTCTTAATAGATCTTTTAAAGCGCTTTTAGATGATATAGTTGAGTTTTGAAATATTTAAATCTATGATGGAGTTTTTGGGGGAGTTAAACAATTGTATTTACCTGTAAAAGCGGCCATTTTCATGACGTCATTACAGGTGGGACCTTGACCTCAGAAAGAAAAATTAAATCTTTCTAAATAGCTCTTTTAAAGAGCTTTCAGATGATATGTTTGAGTTTTGCAATACTTCAATCTATGATAGAGTTTTAAGCAGTTAAACAAACGTATTTACCTGTAAAAGCGGCCATTTTGATGACGTCATCATAGGTTGGATCTAGATCTCAGAAAGAAAAAATAAATCTTTCTAAATAGATCTCTTAAAGCGTTTTCAGATTATATAGTTGAATTTTGAAATATTTAAATCTATGTTGGAGTTTTAGGGGGAGTTAAACAAACGTATTTACCTGTAAAAGCGGCCATTTTGATGACGTTATCACAGGTGGGCCCTTGACCTTAGAAAGAAAAATTAAATCTTTTTAAATAGCTCTTTTAAAGAGCTTTCAGATGATATATTTGAATTTTGAAATGTTTCAATCTATGATCGAGTTTTAAGCAGTTAAACGAACGTATTTACATGTAAGAGAGGCCATTTGATGACGTCATCATAGGTGGGCCCTTGACCTCAGAGAAAAACATTAAACCTTTCCAAATAGATCTTTTAAAGAGCTTTCAGATGATATAGTTGAGTTTTGAAATATTTAAATCTATGATGGAGTTTTAGAGGGAGTCAAACAAACGTATTTACCTGTAAAAGCGGCCATATTGATGACGTCATTAAAGGTGGGACCTTGACCTCAGAAAGAAAAATTAAATCTTTCCAAATAGCTCTTTCAAAGGGCTTTCAAATGATACATTTGAGTTTTGCAATATTTCCATCTATGATGGAGTTTTAAGCAATTAAACGAACGTATTTACCTGTAAAAGCGGCCATCTTGATGACGTCATCACGGGAGTTCATGACCCCTGATCAAGTGTCTCCAGGCGGTTTTTTGTTCTTATATATGTACATAAGCTCTGTACCAAATTTCACACTGGTATCCGGAAGTGAAATATTTCGGCTGTTTTTGTCGCTAACTCCACAGACTAAACGGGCCTTCTCGGAATGCTTCTAACAATAGCAGCACCGCTGGGAGATGTGTGTGGAGTTCTTAGGAGACTAATTTGAGCATGGTTAGGTTACCACCGCACCAGGTTTCCCAGTTTATTTTCTTCGGTCGCAATTTGGCTAACTTTCTAAAAGATTTTGGATACTACATGTAGTCTTCTCGTAAACAATATAATTCTTAAAAATAAATAAAAAAATAAACATCAAAATGAACATTTAGCTTTTTTTCAACATACTAAATGAAATCCTTGGCCTGAAAAACATATAATTTGATATAAAAACCTCTTTTGTGTGAGTTAAATTGCAAAAGCAGTAGCATAGGCCGCCATTTTGAAAAACGCCGCCATCTTGGATTAAAACGGTTTTTGAAAGTGCCTCTGGGTCTTAATTTCAATGTATAGCCCTGAACAACATTCCCACCAAGTGGCATCTTCTTATCACGATTTGCAGTATTCCATTGATTTTTGACAGTTAGCTCCCGGACTATATGACTAAAGTTAAAGAACAATTGATCACTTATTTCTCGAGCTATATGTAAAAATGTGAATTTTTGAAAGTGTCCGGATACTTTTGGCCACCTAGTGTAGCATGTGTGTACTATAGAAGGCGGACTTCTTACCAAAGTACGGTACAGTTGGAAAAGTGAAGCATCGCACCCCAAATTGCTAGTTTAGCTGGCACAAGACAGCAACTGTTCACTACTTGTACGTAACTGTTCCCTAAAGCTTTTGATTTTTTCCCTAAATTACGTAGGAAAGGCTCAAAATTTTTGCTATTTAATTTATGAAATTCAAGACAACGTTCATTAAAGTAAATTTTCCACCGTTCATAGCTTAAAAGTGTACCATAGCTCCCCTCTAGAAGTTGATCGACAAATAACGCCTCCCCTTTTGTCGTGAGAAAAGCAAAAGTGTGGCGCAAATGAACATTGATGTTATTGAAACTACGGCCGAGCCAGTTTTTATGGAATTAAATAGCCAATTTGCCACGAAATGTTATTCTAATACGAGTGATAGTTCATCATCCGGGATTAAAATGACAAATTGTAACGATATGATACATTGAAAATTTATTAACATTAAGAGAGATTTTCATTTGATCAATATATTCCAATCCGCAGGCAAAATAATAAATGCCTAATCTTAATTTGAAATAAAATGTGCATGATAAAGCAACTCTATCTCTTCACTCGGAAACTAACTAACTAAATAAATGAATAAAAGTACCTTTTTTACGTGCCGGCCACCTTCTCTAATGGTCAGAGAAGTCTGACCGGGATAACTAGACCCTGGGTTTGAATCCCGGCTCAGACATGGATGTACTTTCTCTCCCTTCCGTCCTTGTCCATTCTCTGTGTGAATGTGCATGTTGTGAATGGCTGTCTGCCCTATAAACGTGTCTTATGAAAGTGTGTTGAGCTAAATCGGACTTCCATTTTAATGGTGCTCGTAAAAACGGAAGCCATACCTACCCTACCTTCAATCGGATCGATGTATCTGCTCGTGCTCGGTTGCCCGAGTGGTATAATTAACAACAATAACAACCACTTTTTACCCCCCCCCCCCTTTCTTTTACAGCACCAACTGATCGCTATATTTGAATACATTCTTGCAGTGGCACACCCAGGATTGTTTTCTGTTAAGGGCTAGGTGGCCTTAATTTGGAAAATTTTCGAATTTGAAGTCCTAGAGAAAAATGCTGTAGTCAGTTTTCGTTAAATTAAGAAGGGAGTTCGGGGCTACCTCTCGGCAAAAATTCAGTCCAAAAAACGCATTTTAAGCAGTTTGGTGTTATCAAGAGGGTTCATCTTCCTGCTTCTGGGAGGGGCTTGGCTTAAGCGTCGTAGTTCCCCCCGTGCGTGCGCCACTGCACTCGTGTGCAAAAATTAAGGACAATGTTGAAAAATCAGCATATAAACGGAACGAAGAGCTGTGTGAAAGATCATTTGGGAGATCGGTTAGAGTCAGGTACGTTAATGCAAACAAATACATACAGCTAGACATGATGGGGGAATGTCGGAGGGGAGAAAATAATGCTGGTGGTGTGATCTTTAGGAGAATGATATCACTTTAAGTTGCTATCTTAGTGTGAAATGTCGAACAATCCATATCTTAGATGGCATCTGAAATATTTTAGCTGAGGAATCTAATCATTGAAATTGTTTGAAGTGTGACAGGTGTGATTGAGGAGATCGGGATTACTCACATAGCACTGTTTCACAACTTTGGAGAACATTTCAAACTTCAAGAGCAGCTGTGCGACGGTTTAGAAGTGGTCTTTTTCCTATATATTGTACTAGTTACTACGCATTCTTTCATTTTTTTAAACTTTCAAGAAGTTACTATTCACAGTTCCACAGTTACTATTCCATTAGGCCCCATTGTAACTTGCGTGCCATAAGCTGAGCATTCCCGCCCCAAATATCTACATATCTTTTCAGAACTTAAAGAACGGGGCCTCCGTGGCTCAGATGTAGAAGTTTCGCCTCGAAAGTAAGAGGTCGCGGGTTTGAATCCTGCCGGTGCCCTGGGTGTTAAATCCTTTCTTTTTCTTTGTGTTGTAAATCTTTCTTGTGCTGTCTTATACATAAATGACTACTTTTGTATGTATGTATGTCCGGGGTAATCTTCAAAACTACTGGACCGATTTTAACCATTTTTTCACCTGTTAGCTATACATTGACAGGAATCAGGATAGGCTATAATTTATTTCTAAAAAACTTAGTTTAAAAAAGTTATTATGGAAAACGGTAAATTTTATATAGTTTCCCCATTAAATGATTAAATTTTCAACCCATTGCTGCAAAAATTTGTTGCCTCGCAACAACAATATTAATAGTAATCATAATGAAAATTTTGAGTCAAGGCTTCTCTGGAGTAAAATAGAAGTTTATTGCTTTCTTAGGATTTTTGTATTCATCTATGCCAATAATCGAAACCGTGTTAAATAAAAAGAGAATTGATTTTGGCAACAATTCGAAAATAGAAATTGATTTTTTGGAAAATTACACGGATAAAATAAATAACGCGTTTAAGTTTGATTTCGCGTTCTCCTTCACACCCAGTTAATCTACCGCATGGTAACAAAAAATACCTATGAGAAATATGATTCTACTGGGCTTAGTTGAAAGGCATATATTTTTTTCCTTGGATTTGGCATGTTGCATTTAAACCCGTGCGACGCCGAGCACATCGGCTAGTTTTTTTAAAAAGGGAGTTCAACCACGACCAACTAGAGGAACTTACCTCCCTCTAGTAAGCCGTGGTTCAACCTCTCTCGAGGTAATGGCACCCATACTCTTTGCGCAGTCTCCTTGCGTTTGTTAAACTATGCACACGACAACAAACTGAAGGGATGACGCTTACGCTTGAGTCAGGTGGCCTTTCACGCTATGGTTAAATTAACTTTTTCATTGTGTAAAAATGGGGATACACAAAACTCCCTTTTTAACCAGGTAGTTTTTCACGCACTGGCCAAATTAATATCTTTTCTTGCATAGAAATGTGACTATAGCCTCCCATAGTCAACCCGGTAGACGCTCATGCACTGGCCAGACTAAGTTTTTCCTTCATGTAGAAGTGTGGTTATAGCTTGAAGTTGTTGACCTGGCAGTAAATCTTGAGTTTCTGTTTAAGTCAGTAATCAAATATACTTACCATGATGCAGCTGTAATGTATGCCAAAACGCATAAAATACATAGAGTCTTCATCGTGTCCGACTTCAGGGGACAAGCAGCGGCGAATTGGAACTAAACTGAGTGCCCCGAAAATGTCTACACAATTTTATGAGTTAGTCGGATGGAATTTTCCTGGAAACAGCATTAATTTACATGAAATTTAAGTTGATCGCTACCATATTCGGCTATAGGTTTTTGACACGGTCTTGTGCAATGCGTATCTCACCTGCTTCCTGAGAAACTGTAATGTGATCCACTCTGATTTCAAGCAATTTGTCCTGCTTTAAATATACTTGTATCGTGAAGATAATTCACCGAACTTTTGAATGAAAAATACCCGTGTTCAATTTCATATTGTTCAAAAAAAACATTCTGGATTAAAGTTTTATAATTAGATAACACTTCCTCATGGTTGTAGCAATCCAATAATTCTGAAATAAATAACTCTAAATAAACATTAATATGGGGGCGAAAATAATTTTGATAAAGCAACTGTCAGCCATTTTTTTTTTTCATCGATATTTGATGGACTGAAATTTGTTTGAATATTTTCAATTATAACATTACGTATAAAGGTTTTTAAGCATGAGAGATGTTGAAAGACTTCAGCCCAAAATGTCATTATATAGTTCTCCCCCCCCCCCTTTTTTTTTTCATTTGCCAGGAGTTGAGTTTTTTTTTTTACTACAGCTTCATAGGAAATGAATCCATACAAGGATCTCATGAGAGAAAAGGAGAAAATTAATTAAAAATACATATGAAACAAAGAAACAAACAAACAAGCAAAAGAAAGTCAACAACAATTAAGAGAGCAGCAGCAAACAGGAAAGAAAAAAGAGCGGTTCCAAAGGATCGTATAGCGTGTGATGCGAGAAGCAGGTGTCCCGTTTTGGACACCCCTGATGAAAGAAACAGATTTTGGTGTACCTCTCATTAGGAAAAACAGCTTCAAATTTCATACTTATCTTTAATGGAAAAGACTCAATTTCTCTGTTTACAGTTTTGCTTTTACAGGAAAAACAATGCGACGATGAACATTGGTAAACTCATAATGAGAAGACATAAATTTTAGTTCTCATAGATTAACATTCATAGGAAAAAGTGTCAATGTCTAAAACTTTACCGGAGTGACTGAAATGATAGCTCTACCAATAATACTACACACTTTTGAACGTAAATATTGGTGTTTCTACTTCGTTCTCGCTATCCGATCCATACTCCGAAATTTCTTCTTGGGCTTCTAATTCACCACGATCCATATCATCAACACTTTCAGTAGCACTTTGTAATGGTCTGTTAATCTTTTTTTCTGTATTTCCATTGAGCTCGCCCAGTTCTATCAGAGATATTAGTTGGTTGCTTGTGATGTCACAGATTTCATTTATCACGACACTGTTCATCAAACATAGGACCAGTTCTTGAATTTCGGAAGAACTGCACTCTTTGATTGGACGATTAATCTTATCAGACATTTTTTCTGCAAAAATAATAGAATATCAATATTGTGCTCAGAAGCGTAAAAGTAAGCAAAAAAAAAATGTTGTTTTTACAGTATAATGCGGCTAACTTTATGGTAATAAACTGTAAAATGGCTAGTTTCGCAATAATAAACTGTAAATTAGCTAGTTTTAGTTTATTCCTGTGCTTTTACAGTTTTAAACTGGAGCCTCGGCTGCCAGTATTATACTGTAAAAACAACATTTTTTTTTTGCTGTGTATCACATTTTCAGCAGTACCTTGTTCGGCTACATCTATGATTTTTCGCGCGGCGAGCTCTTTGCTTGCTTTCAAATTGTCTTCCATTTCTTCTTCAAGTTTCTTTCCACTTTCCACCCACTCTTTCCGACTCGACAATTTGCGCTCCCAAAAATCTTGACGCTGTAAGAGGAACGATTTGTTAATTTAATCTTTGCCCTCAGTCTTTTGATTACCGAATAAGAGAAAAATAATGACCCAAGTAGCGCGAAATTGCTGAAAAAAGTTGTTTGTACAGAAATATTATATACTAATTCACTCAAATGTAGTAGTAAAATATTTTTTTAACATTTAAGCCAACTAGTTATTCTTGTGCAATTTCACCAAAATAGTTTAATAATGCACGGTTTTATTAAAAACATTGTCATAATTATTATAGCTAGAGGTTATTATGATAGAAAAATCTTTTTTTTTCAACCAAAGACGAATTATGTACACTTAAATTCGAAACTCTTGAGTTTTATGTATTCTTTCACATTGACCGCCACTGTTACACTTATAGCTAACCAAATTGATTTGATTCAAATATGCTTTGGGTGTGTTCTAAGAAATAGCTTAAAAAATTTTACTTATTGTATGACGAAATAAATTGAAACACAGTCAATGGTATAGTTCTCTTAGTTTTGTTCTTTTGGTAGGAGCAGAGCCCTCCTGTGTTCCCTTTCCCAAAAACCGCTACTAGTTGTACAATTTTTCAAGGTAGCTTTGAGCAACAATTTCTTTATTTTAAATGTTCTACTCATACTTGATAGTTTTATTGTATACTAGCGGTACCCGCACGGCTTTGCTCGTGGTATAAAATTAAAAGTTCATTTGTAAAATAATTGATATAGCAGAAAAAATGCTCTATTTTAGTTGTAATTCAACTATAATTACTTCAAAGTATGATTTAAAAATCTGGTATAGACCCCACGCTACTTATTTTTATGTGTAAATTTCTTAGTAGATGCCTTAAGTGCTAAAATAGTGCTTGGAGTGAGCAAGATAACAGTTCAAACATTTATATCCCTAGTTTGCCACGAAACAATGCAAAAAAAATGTTTTACAATGATTATAATCCCTTAAATATCGCCGATTTTAACATCATTCAGTGGATTTTTCGCAAAATATCGCCAATAGCGCCAAATTGAGTCCAGATAAAAAAAGAAAACAATTTTTTTCGCCAACTTGGCGATATGTCGCCAAATTGGCTGCAAACACTTGGCGACCAAAAGCTTGGCGATACATTGCCAAGTGGTCATGCCAATTCGTATCACTTTTGTCTGCATTGAAATGAACACTGATTTACTCCATAAAAGGGGTAAAACACCCCCTTGGAACATTCGAATGCAACCCCAAGGGGAGATGCACAAAAATAAGCCAAAAGAGAAAATAAGAACAATTTTGTTGCTCACAGAAACCAACAGAAATCTTACCAAAGTTTAAAAGAAGAAGAAAGTTTCCTTTCCTAGTTTTAAAAACAAAATAATACATTTTCCGAAATGAAACACTTTAAAAAGAACGATGCAATAACGCAACTGATACGATATTTGGTTAATCTGTGCTTTAGATACCCTTTTCTCGCTAAATGGGCGATAGGCGTGCCAAGCGTGGTAACCCTGACTATTTTGCGTAGTTTCTCTCGGAGCTTTCAATTCCGCGAGACAGGCAAAAACACGCCAGTTGGTGACTTTTCGAAAACGCGCCAAGTAAGGTCCCAAAGCATTTTCACGGGAAAAAGACAGGGTTGCCAGAGAATTGAAACAAAAAAATACTACGCCTCCTCTAAAAAAATATTACGAAATACTGCTGTTTCCAGACGTTGCCAAAATCAATGTTGCTGAAATGCGAAATCTATGAAAATGAAAAAAAAAAAATCCGCCAAATCTTTTAATTAAGTCATTAGTATATTGGAAACAGGGTTGCCAGAAAAATACTACGCTCCTTATTTGGGCCGAAAAAATACTACCGTAGTATCAAAAATACTACGTCTGGCAACGATGGAAAAATAACGAAACAAAAATAAGTATGAACACGTAACCATGGTAACAACATGAAAAGTTCCTTTCCGTTGATAAAATAACTCATTTTATCTATCTTTTCAAACAAATTTTATTCTCGAGTAAAACCATTTTAGAATCGTTTGGCTTGCTTTACTGAAGGTAAGCCTTGAATTCCGGGATTCTAAAAACAATTGTTACAGCTCTCCTGATGATCGTAGAAACTTCGAAAAATCTTCATTTTATGCAGAAAATTTCAAGCTTTCGAATGACATAATACTTGAAAATGTGTGTGAAATATTTCTTCCCTATTTTATCGAATTTCCGCTAAGAATTCGAATAGAAAAAGAACGAAATGGAATTTTCGAAAAATCGCTTCGAGGTGCAAAACTACATGCTACAAACTAATTTTGTACCAAGTGGCATGAAAATCGACCGAACGGTTTCGGCGCTACGCGCGTAACAGACAGACAGAAGGACAGAAAGAAAGACAAACCTTCAGCTTTATTATTACTAGAGACTAGAGATGTTCATAAAATGAGAAGAAAAAATAGCAATAAAAACTCCATCTCGTTTCTAACAATTTAAAAGTTTTCACAATCAAGAATTGTAGCCCCGAGTGGCTCCCGTAATCCTAGAAGAACTTATCATTTTGCATCAAATTTAGTTTACCTTTTCGGATCTTTTATTCTCTTTTGTTTGCGCGTGAACTGCATTTTTAGAAAAAGGAAGAGATGATATTATATTAGTTTCGATCAAAATGACTTTTATTAAAATTACGTGATTTCATTAAAAGAAAAAAAAAGCAAGACAATGGAGGCCTTTTATGGTAATGTTCATTAAAATTTTGTATTGTTGCAGTTTCTGGTTTTGAGAGTGTGAGCAAAACTTCTGAGGGATCAAGTAAATGACATGAAACCGTTTCGCTAAATGCGACAAAATTTCGCGATAGCTGAAAGCGCATTTCTGATAATGAATCCTGAGAAGTAGAACAATATCAAGTGGGCTAGAAAAAAATAGTAATAATAATTATTACTATGAAAATATTTTAATTAGTTCTAGTAAAAGAATAACCCCCTAGGGCTAATGTTTGCATGTAGATAATTAATGATGATTATACTCAAAGACAAAATTCTGAATCTGACAACTCTAAACAAAAAAACGAGGTCTGAAATTATGGTTGAGCGGTAAGATTCTTATATTTCGATGGGGGTAAGCAATAATTTGTACGTGATTAAGATGTTTCTGAACTTGTGCCTAAAACTATTAAAATTTACTTCTTGCAGTTTTTCAAGGCGCCATTGTTTAATATTTTCACACAACTTCATAACCCGTTCAATGTCTTTCACTCTCGTTTCTTGCTCATGTATCTTCTTCTGTTTTTGTCGCTGCAAAAATAAAAATTATAACTAATATAATTGTACCAACTAAAAAAAAATCTCCCTTAATAGAGCATATATTGTGTTAGTGTGTCGGTCTGTTGGAGAACAGACAAAAATATCTATAAATTTAAGCATTTCGTGCATTAAAATAAGCACACTTGAAAAAAAGAAAAATAAAAACCATGTTTGTTGATGTTGGTGCACTCAGAAATGCATCGTTGACTTTCGGGGATTTTTCCATTAGTAGACAAATTTCGTCAATTTCGACGATTCTTCAAAACCTGGGGCAGAAGT
>JAXGGA010015026.1:0-30366 GCA_038373865.1 Uloborus plumipes | reverse complement strand
AGTAAATTTACTTGTAGGACAAAGAGCTAATTAAAGTTCTTTGATCAAACATATTGCGACACACTTTTTTTTATGGAAACGTTTTATTCTTTTCTTTGATCGCCTTGCTTTAATGATCTGTGAAAGATCAAAGAATTGTTTCCGAAATTCATAAAACATTTAGAGGATTAAGTTTAAAACTGTCTTCTTTTTTTTCTTTTGAGGAATGGGAAGCGGTAGCGGATCTAACTTTTACATCAGGGACCTGTGCACACGATGTAATAAAATAACAAACTGCTCAAAGTAATAAAAATAATAATAAAAGGAAGGGAGTTGAAAATAATAAATGCGACAATTCTTATTAATGAATTTTTGGAAATAAGTATTGTGTTTAACCATGAGTGAATCTTAAGTTGGACATATATTCTTCGTTTAATTTTAAGATAGACTGGTCAAAACTTAGGGAAGCAGAAAGCTTTGTGTCATGTAGATTGTGTTCCACTTAATTGTGATAAAAAAAATGATGCTGATATTTTTTTCATATAGATCATTCTAATGAAGAATGATCTAAATATTCTGAAGGTTTTTCCCATGGCGGTAAGTTATATATTTTTTTTCAATGTTTAATTTGTCCCAAATGAACATCAGAAATTATGGTGCAGGACGTTTCTTGATCACTTCTAGGGTAACTAATGATTATCTATTTTTTTTTAAGATGATGCATTTTTAAAATGGTTATACATCAGTTCTTTATAAATAATGCATTAGGTAAAATTAAAAAAAAAAAGTTAAAAGTTTTAATTTTTCAAAAATTATTTTCTTCTAAAAAAACAACAACACTAAGAAATCTCCAGATTTTTTTTTGGTTTATTAACCTTGTGTTTCTTTTTTATATCTTATTATTCGTATTGTTTTCATAGCGTCTGTAGTTATTAAATATTAACTGTCACAGAAGAGAACTAAACTTATGTATTCATTATCTTTTTCTGATCATATTTACAACAAGTAACATTATCTTCCGAGTGATTAATATTGCCCATTTATAAAGAGCAGCATTTGATGAACTTCACTGTCGTTAAGTTTAATATTTACAGTAGATAAGAAACACTAATTGAAATCTAACTTTTTGTACATTAACCAAAAAACCGATTAAAATAAATAGATAAGACTTTTTGTAAATTTGGGCTTTTTGTAAATCTATATATATAAAAGAAAGTCGTGTTAGTTACACTATTTATAACTCAAGAACGGCTTTACCGATATGGCTAAAAATTGGTGGGTAGGTAGCTTAGAGCCAGGAGACGGACATAGGCTATAATTTATGTGTGTCAGTTACATAAATAGAAAAACTGTCTTATTGACTAAGCCTTTTTACCAAGCCTTTTTTGACACCTCATGGATGAGCGACATAAAGCACACATTCTGGCAGCTTCTGGAACGCAGAAAACAGGTTGTAAGTTAGCGGTGCGTTGAGTGTTATTTGACTTTTTTGTGAAGTAAATTATAAACAAACGCGTTACTTCTCTTGAAATTTATATGTGATAAGCTGTCAGAAACGATTGCTCATTCCTAGGATCCCGATGATCCCAACCGATATGCCGTTTGAATTTAAAAGACTTCAATTTCCGATCCGTCTTGCATTTGTCATGACCTTTAACAAATCACAAGGCCAATCCTTAAAAGTTTGTGGTTTGAATCTAGAACATCACTGTTTTTCCCATGGTCAATTATATGTGGCATGTTTACGGGTCGGAAGACCATCTGCGTTGTTTGTTTTTGCGCCTGATAATAAAACAAAAAATGTTGTGTATCACAAGGTACTTAAGTGAAGAGCAACCTATGTACTAAAATACAGAAACAATAATGAATGATTAATGTAGGTACTTATTTTTTTTTTTTTGTATTTTCTAATAATAAAAAACTTAATAAATTCAAAAATTTGCTTATTTATTGCCTTTAAGGCGGAACAGAGTTCGCCGGGTCATCTAGTTTAAACATATTTAGGAGTCCATCTTTGAAATAAAAAGTTCAGTAAGCAGTTTATTAATGCATTATTTTCTATCCGAGGACATATAGCTAAAATATAATATTATCTTATTAAACACCTCATAAAAATTCAGTCTACATTTGAGAAATTTTCATAGCATTTTTATTTTTAAAGAATTTGTGATTAGAAAACGTCAGGTTTTTGGAGAATCACTTTAATTGTAATGATTAGAAAGTATCGATTGCATTCTATTTTGTACAACAAATAAATGAATGAACAAGAAACAGACTCGCTATTCAGCCAACCTTAACATTGAAAGTGATTCCAACGGAAGGGTCTGCGGTGGTTTTTTAGGATCGGTTATTAGAATTCCACTCACAGTATTATTCGAATGATCTGTGTGGGAAGAGTTATTTCCGGGGAATTAGCTCTCACTTGATCCCTCTTAGAGGAAGTAGGAGGCTGTACCGGAAAGACAAATGAATGGAGGAAATAAAAGTCCCAAAATGCGTGCGCTAATTGTCAGTAATTGAGAAAACATTCGATAAGCATGGCTGGGAATGGGATGAATGCTTTGTTTTAAGGGTATCGGTTAGAATTCACGTTTTTGTCACGTTGTTTCTATGTCTTTGGGCGAATCGGACGTTTGGACTAACTTCTTGAGCGCCCTGGGGCGGTCTAATTTTCGCAGCTATGGACAAAATTGCGCAACAAAATGGAAACACACACACACACAGCTGATTTGCCATTAAGCGTACTAGGAAAACTAGTGAGGCGTAGAGCAATACTGGTTATAAACTTCTTTAAAACATTGCAATAAATTGCAGTATGTTACTGCCCATGAAAAAGGAGGAATGCAGAACCATAAGCAAATTTACGTACAGCTCGCTGCCATGACCGAGTTGTGGGTAAATTTGTCTATATATTGAAGTAACATTTCGAACAGGTGCTATATTGGGAATAACATGAACCGTTAACTTCAAAATTATGGTTTGATTGTTCTATTTTCAGCGGTATCCACGTCCATGCAGAATAAACGTCTTATTTTCAGCAGTCATACCACAAACAGGGCCGTTTAAACTTTTAGGGGTCGTGCTTTTTTTGGGGGGGGGGAAGGGGTCCGTTCTTTGAGGTACTCCCTTAGAGATCCTCGGAGGTATCATTGCTCTTTGAGAGGGAGAGGGAGGGCGAGAATGCTACCGCTAGTACTTTCAACAAGAAATATGAAATCGAAGTTTTCAAATTAGACTAAATACTAGATTTAATTTCATTCTGACCATCAAAACAGAAACTATTCGCAAAAATGATCATTATATTCTCAACCTAATGTTTTAACCAACTAAGTCAATTAATGTCTAAGTCAACTTTTGTCGGATGTCTATGCATCCATAAGCTCATTTTTTTTTTGCATTGAAAAAGACGTTCCTTGTAACGCCGAAACACGTGTCTGCAGTATCCCTGCTTATTTGTGCCTAATTAACGTTGTAATTTTCTCTACAAAATGTTTCCAGTTTGTTTCAACCAACACAAATCGATAGTTTTTTTTCCTTTTAATTTCGTATTCTTATTTTATTATTTACAGAACTTGCTTTCCCCCCCCCCCCCCCCAAATTTCCATTGCTCTTAAAATATTGCGTCGCAAATTGGAAAGAGGCCGTTTTCGAACTTACCTTACTCACTTAACTAAGTGGTAGATACAGCAGATGTCTTACGATTCGAACTTTTTTTTTGAACAAATAAAATAAATAATTAAAAAAAAAATCACTGCGAAAGAAAAATTTTTATTTCTAACACTGTAATTAATACATTTTTTAATCTGATAGTTACGAGCTGGATTAAATAATTTATCTGAGATCGAAATAAACTTTATATTTCGGCTTTTTTTAGAAGGAAAAGTTTTATTTTTCAAAGTGGCATCACAAAGGGACCACAAGTGGTTATCTTATTGCTTTTTAATTTTGAGAATCAATAATTTAACATAATACTTTCTGTTTATTCAGAGCTGGTGGTGTATTGCATGTATTTCTGCCTTAGACCTGGCTTAGGGGCGGTACCGTAAAGTCGGGTTACTTGGACCCTAAGGGGTTACTTGAGCCCACTGCAATAAAATGATAAAATCTAGGTTTGATACCTACTAGTTGAAGACTTGCACGTAGTTCCACGTTTCTCCACTAGGTAGAAGAACTCTGCAGTCTCTAACGCTAGTACCAAACCCAGATTTTATCATTTTACTGTGGGCTCAAGTAGCCCTCTTGTGGGTCCAAGTAACCCGACTTTACGGTAACTTACTCTTTAATTTAGTTATTTATTTGGTTTTTTGATGAAGCTTCAAAAAAATGTATAGCTCCATCGTCATTTTTATGTTCACTCAACCGAGACGAAGAAGAAATAAGGGATAATATCATCTAATTTCCATGCCACTAAGTTTGAAAGCAAAAACCCGCGGCATTCAAAATGGCGCTAGATTGCCGCGTGTTCGCAATGTCAATAAATTGAGCAAAATGTTTGTTCCACAACCAAACCGAAATTCAGGTCAAAACGCCGAACTTTTTTTTTCTTTCTTTCGTTTTACGTTCAAGAAGCCTCTTTGCGGAGTTTCCTGTAAATTTCTCTACGAAAGCGGTGTACATATATAAAGAAGGGGAAAAAGTTGCCAAATGTGGGTTAAAATCATTGTGTCCTGGGGCATATGGGCTTGTTTGGTCACGTGCTCTGGCAGAACGCGTATGGAAAAAAAAGTAATGGCTGTCGTAAACGTCTTCTAATCGTGATGCAATTTGAGGTGTTTTCTTTTGTCCTTTTTATCTGAACTTTTCGCATGTGCAATTTAAAAACGAGATTCGTAACAATTGTGTGAAAAATACTTTGGATCACTCACGCTTCGGTCAGTCTCTGGTTTTTGCTCTATCTAATACATGCATTGGAGTCTGTTTCCCTCTCTCTGTGTACACTGTAAAAAAATAGATGTTTTAACAGTATAGTACAGCTAATTTTACAGTAATAAACCGTAAAATTGCAAATTTTACAGTAGTAAACTGTTAGCTTGCTAGTTTACTGTAAAAAAGTGTAAAATTGCTAGTTTCAGTATATTACAATGCATGTACAGTTTTAAACAGGAATCTCTGCTGCCAGTATTATATTGTTTTTACAACAGAGCTAATTTTACAGTCATAAACTGTCAAATCGCTAATAGCTAGTTTTACAGTTTATCATTGTGCTTTTCCTGTTTTCAACGGGGACTTCGGCTGCCAGTATTATACTGCAAAATAACAGCTTTTTTTTTGCAATGTGCGATTCTTGAGTCATTCTAAATTTGCAAATTTACTTGCAGATTTTAGATCCTAAAAATACCGTAAAGTCGGGTTACTTGGACCCACAAGGAGGTTACTTGAGCCCACAGTAAAATGATAAAATCTGGGTTTGGTACTAGCATTAGAGACTGCAGAGTGCTTCTACCTATAGGAGAAACGAGGAACTACGTGCAAGTCTTCAACTAATAAGTACCAAACCTAGATTTTATCATTTTACTGTAATGGGCTCAAGTAACCCCTTAGGGTCCAAGTAACCCGACTTTACGGTAGTTTTATTCACTAGTTATGTATTCGTATGAAGAAAAAAAAAACTTTCTGATAGTACTAACAGTGACTGAAAAAGTGCGTACTGTCGTTAGTACTTTTGAGTTGTAGGACTTAGAAGTTGTGCTTCCCTAAAACAGCCGTCATCGTATTGAGGAAATTTATTCTTGAGAACATAATTTTTCTTTGCGAAGAATCGTAATGCGACAATCTATGTACTCCGTTTTCTTTTTTAAATCTCTAAGTATCGTGCATTTGATAAATAACATGAGATATTGTGATGAAAATGATGCTGTGGTAGTAACGCAAAACAAATTTAAATGGATGAAATCTGCTGTTCTTGAAAAGACTAAAATAGTCATATGTGAATCAAAATAATTTGAATGTAATTGTGCAAAATCTAGAAAAAAAATCTAGCAACAGAGTTTTATAACTTTCCTCGTAAGCGCACTGCCTCCAAGGGAGAGATGTGACTTTGTTGGTTCAAGGGGTGTAAGTACCTGCCTTCGAGTTTCCTGAAAATCAGTAATTCCAATTAACGATTTTTTAAGAAAAATGTTCGATACTCCACTCGCTTACGGAGATGCAAGAGAGTCTGTAATGACACAGGAAAGAAATGACGTTTCGATAATGGCTTTCTACAAATTTACTAGAAATAAAAACGTCTAGCAGACATTAAAGTCTGCAGTGTCACATCAAATGAACGAATACCTCAAAGTAATTTAAAAAACGTCATCGAAGTCCACAATGATAGTTGAAGTGAATGACATCTCTGGGAGATCCAAGTCTACAATAAATAACGTCTTAGAGGCATCACCGTAAAATGGCACTTGAAATGAAAGACGCCACAGGGACGTCAAACCAAAATCTAAAATAACATCTGAAAAACAGGACGTCGAAGAAACCTCCTAGTCTTAAACGGCATTTGAAATGAATGACGCTTCGAAGACATCAAATCAAAATCTAAAATGGCATTTAAAGAACAAGACGTCGGAGAGACCTCTAAGTCTAAAATGCATTTGAAATGAATAACACTTAGGAGACATCAGACCAACACCATAAAATGGCATTTGAAATGAAAGAAATCTTGGAGACATCAAACTCTACAATGGCATTTTGAATGAATGTAGGCTATAAACATCAAAATCTACCATGCCACTTGAAACGAATGATGTCTCGAGGAAAACAAAGTCTACAATAGATCTCAAAGATATCAATCTAAAATGGCACTTGAAGTACGCCTAGAAGACTTCAAAATCTACAACGGCACACCAAAGGAATGTATCTAGTTAGACATTGGGTCTACAATGCCACTTGAAAGAAATAAAATTGTGAAGACATCAAAGAATCTCAAATGGCACCTGAAATGAATGACGCCTCGCAGATATCCAAGGCCCCAATGGCAGCACGATTTTAACTACGCCTCCCATCTCACTGTATATCAAAAGGTTCAACTATTTTTTAAGTTATCGTGTCTATAAGTGATTTTATTAGAATGTTAAGACGTTAGCGATATTAATTGAACACCAGGTGGACCGTATTGTTTTCTCTGCGCTAACAAAGTCGAAATTTCTTCACATGCTGAACTGGAAGTTTGACCAAGTTTACAATGGCACTGAAAGGGAATTACACCTCCCAGACGTCATTGTATATCAGAGGGCTCAACTTATTGTTAAGTTATCGTGTTTATATGTGGTTTTATTAGTATGTTAAGAGGTTAACTACATCAAATGGACATTAGGACGACCGGATTGCTTTCTCTGTGCTGACAAAGTCCCCATTTCTTCACGTGCTGAACTGGAAGTTTGACTGCCTGGAGGGGAAAAAACGAATCTACTATCCCTGGCGAAATATCAGGAAAGTGATCGGAAAGCAAAAGCAAAACTTTCTCTCCAGATCTGAATGAACGGGTATGGAGTGCAAAGTGACTTCATTAGCATGCAGAGCACCGACACAAAGCTCATGACGACCTCTTTTAAGGATTAAAATAATCGTCTCTCACTCTTGGTTCGAAAGTTCTGGTGGGACGAAGCTAATGAACTTTTGAAGACGCGTTATTGTTCCTGTATGCACGTGATGCATACTTTTACATCGAAAACAAAAGTGGAAATACTAATAATATTACACAAACGTATTGCTTTATAAAGTTGCGGAAGCAAGGGCGGTTCTAGAAATGTTTCAAGGGAGGGGCAATTGATTTTTTGACGTATCTTTGCTACACGTATTGGTTTACAAGTGTCGACTTTTTATGCTCTGGATTTCAATTGCGAGTCGTATCCAAAGGCGGATCTAGAAACTTTTCAAGGGAGGGGCGATTGATTTTTATTACTTACTTTTTACTACGTGAACTGAATAGCAAATATTGATCAAAAGCATTTCGGACTTCAATTCCGAAATATTTCTGCGGGAGAGCCCTGGAAATCATTAAAACTCATCCAAAATTACGTTTTTTGAACTTCAATACCAAAAACTACCGGTGGAAAGTCTCTCAAGGGAGGGGTGATCGCCCTCACCGCCCCTCCCTTGTATCTGTCATTGGTCGTATCCTGAGAAAAGCCCTGAACTTCTTTTCTGCTAACATTAAAAAAAAATTAAACTTAAACATTGAAAGTTTACCAACAGTGGAGCCCAATAAGAGAAAGTTTACCAATAGTACCAACTGGAGCGATCGGCCCCCTGTATTTGCCACTGTGTGGAAGTGGATCAAATTATTTACTCTCACTGTATTTATTAATATTTGAAGGGGGAAAAAAACTCTTTTTAAAGAAATTTGCATAAGGTTATGACACATTCGAGAAAATGATAAATTACTGAAAATTGGCCGATTATAAAGTAGGGAAATGCGAGGCAATATGAAATGGTGAAATTTTTAGAGCCACTTATCTAGTAAATTTTCTACACATTTAGTTTATCCTAGTCAGAAAGAAGTTACCTATGATGATGAAAACTAATGATAATGTCAGCAATTTCCAAATGTTGATACGCATATTTTAATATTTTGTTGTCAATTAAGAATAATTTTGTTATTATAAAATGAGAGAGTAATAGCATTTCAAATTATATTTATTGAGACTTACTTATATTCGGTGGAGTATTTATTTATTTACTGTTACGCTTATTTTTTTTTTAATGTTTTGTACAATTAGTCAAATGCATACAGAGCAAAGTGGATGAGGCAAAGTGACACAGTTCATTTCGTTCACTAATTAAACCATTTACCAAATCTCTCACGTCGTCATTTATTAAATCAACGACTCATTTATATTACTTCAGTTAATAATTCACTGATTTAATCATTTATTCACTTTTTTTTTTATTCATTCACTATTTTACTCGTTTATTTTCCTTCAGATATTAATTCACTTGTTGGTTTATTGTTTCATTATCTATTTATTTCTTCTTTTATTGACCCATTCATTTTATCAAAAATAACTTTAATAAACAGAAAAGAATGTTTCCATTGGAAAAATATTTTGTTTTAAACTTTACCTCGTGGGAAATAAAGGGAAAAAGTTCCTCTCTTTTTCTAAATACAAGTTTCCTGATAAAAATACAAAGTAATGTTTCAGTCCATGTCTTATTACCAAATACACAGACCTATCTTTGTATTCTATAGTTTTCAGTACAAAATTCCATACATTTTGAAATAGGTTTCTTAACTATTTAACTTTGCCCTACCTCCTGTATTTTTATTGGTTATGTAAATAGAACTATCACCGCCCTCTTCATCATTAAATTGTTTATTGTAATGTAAAACTTTATTAAAGCATTAATAGAAATGCTAGTGTTGACTACAGCACGGTTCCCGGATTTAACTCATAATTACCCAAATAGTTATTTTTGATCACGCTTGGCTAGAAAACATTTGAGAGCTTTAACTTTTTTGGATGCCAATTCTGAATAAGAGAAATATTTAGCATGCCTTGATTAAAACTTCCTAATGGAAAGGATTAGAATTTGTGCAGGATTCAAATTTTCCACAAAGACAAACATCAAATTTCATTAAACTGTTCAAAAACAACACGAGAAAATTTTCATAATAGAAAATGTAGCATGAGAACGAGACTTAAAAAGTTTTTCAAATTGAAATATTCCTTCAGAACTTATAAAGAAGAATAGAAAAACATTCCTCCCATGTTATAATCTTGTTTTCATACTCATTGCTTTTATTTATTTATTGAATTAATTCCATTTGTTTATTTACTTCTACTATTAGCGTCATTTTTACGAAATACCAAGCCTTCTTTCATATTCGGATTTTTATTTTTTTCCTAAGCTTTATGAGAAAGATTAAAAAGCTAAATTTCATTACATAATTTGAAAACTACTGCAACAAAATTCAAAATATAGTGTAAAGGAGAAGTTGCGAAAAACTGTAAAATAACATAATATTGCGAAACACAAAACTTATTTGTGTAAAATAGTTTTTGAAACAAAAAGGATTGAAGCGGTTGCTTCAATCTCCATTGAGAAAAAAAAACCTGAAATATTAATGTGTTTTCATCTCTTGAGAAAAAATTTCGAGTTCTTTTCAAGTGTTATTTGTTTTCTGAGATTTTAAAACACACGTCTGAAATTATTTTTGCAAAATACGTTACACATATAAACAGTGAAACAACCGAACTAATTAAAATGCTTAGCTAATAAATTATGTAAAAACAACAGTCAGTTTATAGGGCCTATATGTAATCTTTCATAATAAATATACTTCTCTTAAAAATTTGCATAAATTTTCACATTACGCAAGGCAACTTAGACCTATGTTTTTTGCGTTTGCAAAGCATTTTCTATAAGCCCAGGTAAAAAGAAAAAATACTGAATGATAGGTCACAATTAATACTTTGTGAAAAAAAGCTGAGGCTGTTCTGTAGAATGGCCCTTACAATGAGAAAAAAAAAATCAGGGAGGGATAATCGTCAGTTTAGACCCCCTCCCACATTGCCCCCGCAGCCTAAATAAAGGGCTTGCGTCAAAGCTTTAGTAAAAATATTTAATTTTTAAATTGTTAGTTTTAGTTCCGACACCAGGGGTGCCCACAGGGGGAAGATTATGGCGCAAGTTGCGCCATCAAAATTTTTGGGGGGGATTTTTTAAAACTAATTTATTTATTTATTTACTTATTTATTTAAATTATTTACTGATTTTTTAATAAAAATTATTCATTAATATTTTCAATTTAAATTAGTTTTTTTATTTCTTTTTTATTATTATTTATTTATTTATTTTGTGTATGTGAGTGGTGCTTGGAATGTCTGGAAGAGAAAAAAAGCGATTCTGTTCAACGCATAATTAGTACTTTTAGAAAATTAATAATAAATAAAAAAATAAATTAAAAAAAGGAATAAATAAATAATATTTAAAAAAATAAATAAATATTAAAAAAATAACATTAAAAAAAATAAAATAAAAAAGAGAGGTAAAAATAAAAATAAAAAGCACGAGGGTTATGAAAATTTTTGGGGGGGAATTTGCACCATCGAGCTTGGGGGGGGGGATGGGCACCCCTGTCCGACACAATAGCATAAAAGAGTTGACAATACTGAAAATTGTTGTTAGTTGCTGTGCAACGTATATTAAACTTTGAAGAAGGTTTGAATCACATTTCGTTTGTCTTCAACTCTACTGAAAATTGCGTATGTGGAAGGTATAACAAACGCTGCCTACCCTTGAAACTTGTCCTTTGACCCCCCCCCCTCCCCAACAAAAATTTCTGGATCCGCACCTGACTCTGTTCTGAACACAAATTGTGACTTGCTTTTTTACGTTACAGATTTTTTTTTTCCACCCAAAAATATTTCCTAAATATGAGAAATGACATTATATTCGGACACTGATGGAGAAAGTCTGTATTTTGTGAAAGTCGTCCTTCAAAATTTTCTCTCTTTTCCGAGAATTTCTCAAGTTAACAAATATTTGTGAACGCAGCGAACAATTACGAATTGTATGGCAATACATAGAGAGCGAAAATGCGAAGTGGGTCCTTGACCTTGGCGTGCGAGGGAACAGTCAATATTTGGCGCGAATGATTGTAATGATTCGACACGAATTTAGCTGCAGATGGTTAGAATTAGGAAGTTGACTCAACACTTACTTTCTTCAGTTGTTCAAATTGCAGTTTTTGAATAAAACTAAATATTTCGAGTAAATAAATATTTCTAGACAGGTTTATTTTTTAAAGAAAGAAAAAAAAATACACGCACTAACTCCGTCAATATCGATATCTGTCTAAGAATTTAATATTTTCGATGATTTTAAAATAAATTTGTAAAATATTTTTCTTTGAAATATATGTTTTCGTAATATCTAACGAATAAAAAGATTTGTTTGAAAGTTTTATATTTGTGAGATATTAAAATTTGTGGATACATTTTAAACGTAGGTTTTCATGAAGTAACAAACAAAGTATAGTTTAAATTTAAAATACATTTTTTTATTATTCTGAAAAAAATTCCCATAGACTTCAAACACAAGTTTTGTTGTTGGTTTGAAAACATTGATTCAAGATGCTTTTTGACTTCTGGTGTTGGCGACTTTTAAGACCATCGTATTACATGTCTGCACTAAGAGCTCAACTCTTAGCTTATCTGTGCTATTATATACAAGCTGAGAAAACAAATGGTTCGAAAATGCCAGTGGGATAAAAAGGAAAGTGTTTCCTTACGAAAATAATCACATAAACCGGAATGTAATTATACTGATGGGAAAGAAGTCCATTCGATATTAATTTGACCAATAGCGAATCGAATACCAAATGAAGCTTGAAATTGATGACACATATCTGGACAAAAAATCAATCATTGTCTTTTTTAGACTTCTACTTCTATCAACTAGATGACATTTATGAGCACAAAATGATGCAGAGCGCAAAATGACATCGTATTTACACAACAATATAAAGCAATAATTTACTTTAATCGAAGAAAAACCGTCGAAAAAAAGAATAAGGACATGAGGTCTTTAATACTTTCAAACAAGGAAAAAAATCCACTACACTGTTGCTGATCTGATGATATTCAAGAAGTTGGTCCGTTTTGCCCTCGAAATTGAAGATGATCCGTTTGCAATTTGTGTCACCAAGTTTCACCGCATTTTGAAACGCTCTATTAATTAAGCGCTTGACTGCCTGCCATCCTGCTGCCATTGTTTTCACCGCCAAATCAGACTCTCAACGTTCGATCCTATTCAATTAAGCTCTTATAGGGGAGATATTGTGTAGTCAACCGATCAACATCTTGTTTTAGAAGGCTCATTATTTGTCTAACCCCTACTCCTCCCTTGATATAAAGTTAATGCGAAAGAGATACAGCCAAACCTGTTTATCTCGAATTTCACGGGACAGATGGAAAATTCAAGATACGGAGGTTTTGAGATAAAGAGGTTGTGATAAAAATAATAAAAATAAGCAATTGAAACAAAGTTAAATACTTAATACATTGTTTTGCATTGATATTGTTGAATATTTTACTGTACGACATATTGTGAGTCCACGTTTTACTAATTGTGATGACTATATCGGTAGCAAAGTTAATGCTTACCTTTAAGTGCGAACATTGTCTTTGAATGATTGGTCACAACAGGATTTTTGTCTTCAAGTTATACCATTGATAAAGGTAGCTGGAGATGAAATTCAAAAATGAGAGTCTTCGAAAATCGAGATATAAAGGTTTTCGGGAAAATTCATTCGAGATAAACATGGGAGAAACATTAAATTTATGCTGTAACAACAGGGAAATTGAGACATTTCGACATAGAGAGGTTTTCGGAATAGACAGGTTCGAGAGAAACAGGTTCGAATGTAGATAGAAAAATGTCAGGGAATGTGAGAAATATTTTTGTTCAGAATATTCTACCACAAAATAAAGCACCTAGTCGATTCGCAGCTTTGGAGCTTGTAAACGCTACCTTGCGGTGATTTAAGAAACTAGCCAAAGAGGTAAGACATTTGAATTTTTCTCAGACAAGGCATATGTTTCATTAGACAGGTTATGTCCTTTGTTAGTGGTTCGATCTTGATTTTATTTCTTTCGGTTGTTATTAGTCAGACTGCAGCGCCTTCTAATAGTTCATTTGAATTGCCAATATCAATTATACTTATATTTCAATTTAATTCAGATTTTTCTTTCAATTCTCCTTTCTTAGAGCACTTGTGTTGATTTGGTGAATCCGTATTTTATGCTCTTGGAAAAAGCAATGAAAATAGTGCGGAGGTCTATTGTGTGGCTGTATATTCTTTCAAATATTTGCCAAGGAACTGTGCCGCCATTAAAAAGAAACTTCCCTGTAGTAGGGGGGCATACTACATTCCGTGGGAAATTTGATGAGGAAATTGTGGGACCAATTTTAATGCATTCCTTATGGCCTATACAACTATGCCTCACCGGGTGTTTTTCTTGAATTCGTGTCAGACGGCCTGTATGACGTCATCAATCCAAGATGGCGGCTTTGCACTGTACACTGATAAGTATTTGCAATTATGTCTCAATTTTTGGGTATTTCGTGACAATTTTTGGTGAATTTACTTGTTTAATATTCTATTACTATTATTATTATGAGTTTACTTAAAATATTTATTTTAATTTTTTATTAACTATTTTTTTTTTAAATTTTTCGGATAAATCTTTTTTATATTTTGCCATTCCGAATAAACTAGTTTAAACGTGCTTCGGGTGAATTTTCGCAAAAAAATACTGTTAATTTTAAAACTAAAATTACTAAACCTTATTTCAGTTGAACCTCGTTAGTTCGAACTCGCTTATAACGAATGACGGCTAAAGCGAACTACATTTGCGATCCTATAGTCCGTGGAGTTAGTGCAAAAATATTTCACTTCCGGATACCAATCTGAAATTTTATGTGGGGCTTATATTCACATAGGAGGGCAAAAAAACGCCGGGAGACACTTGATCGGAGGTCAAGGTCATTCCTGTGATGACGTCATCGAAATGGCCGCTTTTACAGGTAAATACGTTCGTTTAACTGCTTAAAACTCCATCATAGATTGAAATATGGCAAAACTCAAATATATCATCTGAAAGCTCTAAAAAAGAGCTATTTAGAACGATTTAATTTTTCTTTCTGAGGTTAAGGTCCCACCTGTAATGACGTCATCAAAATGGTCGCTTTTACGGGTAAATACGGTTGTTTAACTCCCCCTGAAACTCCATCATAGACTCAAAAATGAAAAAACTCAAATATATCATCTGAAAGCGCTTGAAAAGATCTATTTAGAAAGATTTAATTTTTATTCCTGAGGTCAAGGGCATACCTGTGATGACGTCATCAAAATGGCCGCTTTAACAGGTAAATACGTTCGTTTAACTGCTTAAAACTCCATCATAGATTGAAATTTTGCAAAACTCAAACATGTCATCTGAAAGCTCTTTAAAAGATCTATTTATAAAGATTTAATTTTTCTTTCTGAGGTCAAGAGCACACCTGTGATGACGTCATCAAAATGGCCGTTTTTACAGGTAAATACGTTCGTTTAACTGCTTAAAACTCCATCATAGATAGAAATATTGCAAAATTCAAATATATCATCTAACAGCGCTTTAAAAGATCTATTTAGAAAGATTTAATTTTTCTTTCTGAGGTCAAGGGCACACCTGTGATGACGTCATCAAAATGGCCGCTTTTACAGGTAAATACGTTCGTTTAACTGCTTAAAACTCCATTATAGATGGAAATATTGCAAAACTCAAACGTATCATCTGAAAGCGCTTTAAAATATCTATTTAGAAAGATTTAATTTTTCATTCTGAGGTCAAGGGCACACCTGTGCTGACGTCATCAAAATAGCTGCTTTTACAGGTAATTACGTTCGTTTATCTGCTTAAAACTCCATCATAGATTGAAATATTGCAAAACTCAAATATATCATCTGAAAGCGCTTGAAAAGAGCTATTTAGAAAGATTTAATTTTTCTTTCTGAGGTCAAGGGCACACCTGTGATGACGTCATCAAAATGGCCGCTTTTACAAGTAAATACGTTCGTTTAACTGTTTAAAACTCCATTATAGATTGAAATATTGCAAAACTCAAACATATCATCTGAAAACGTTCTAAAATATCTATTTAGAAAGATTTAATTTTTCTTTCTGAGGTCAAGGGCCCACCTGTGATGACGTCATCAAAATGGCCGCTTTTACAGGTAAATGCGTTCATGTAACTGTTTAAAAGTCCATCATAGATTTAAATATTGCAAAACTGAAATATATCATCCGAAAGTGCTTTAAAAGAGCTATTTTATAGTGCTTGGTTTTATTTTCTAAGACAAATAGTTGATAGGTTATAACAATTTTAAATTGAAAATTTATAAAAAAGACAATCTCTTTGTATTTTCCGACTTTGAGGTAAAAATTTCGGTGTGATGCATGCATTATAATTTTTTTTTCCAATTTTATTACTTACGAACTATTTATCGGTATTTTATGTAGATATTGAATGTCAAAGATGTTGCAATGCAGAAACAAGCAGAGCCAAAGCTCCTAATGAAGCTGAGATGTAACTAATATTATCGGCATCAATAATTGTGTCAAAAATGCTTGCATTTCAATTATATAAAAGAAATACGGAAAAAATACACGTTTTAATACAAAAAAATTAACTCTGTTATACAAGGAAAACTGATTTTTTTTTAAAGAATATTTCAGGTATTGCACTGGCTTTCACAGCTGCTAAGAAGTGTACAATTTAGACATGATTTGATACATCTACATCGAGTACACATTTCTTTACATTTGCATGATATTAGTTCTCGTAATTTATCCATTGTTATTTCAGGGTTTGAAAACCAAAGGGGTTCAAACTCATCGCCAATTTCTTTCCATCCCCACTGACGCGGATTTAAGAGCTGAAAATTGTAAAAGAAAAATTCCATATTTCTAAGTAGATCTTTTAAAGCACTTTCAGATGATATAGTTGAGTTTTGAAATGTTTAAATCTATGATGGAGTTTTAGGGGGAGTTAAACAAACGTATTTACCTGTAAAAGCGGCCATTTTGATGACGTCATTACAGGTGGGACCTTGACCCCAGAAAGAAAAATTAAATCTTTCTAAATAGCTCTTTTTTAGAGCTTTCAGATGATATATTTGAGTTTTGCCATATTTCAATCTATGATGGAGTTTTAAGCAGTTAAACGAACGTACTTACCTGTAAAAGCGGCCATTTCGATGACGTCATCACAGGAATGACCTTGACCTCCGATCAAGTGTCTCCCGGCGTTTTTTTGCCCTCCTATGTGAATATAAGCCCCACATAAAATTTCAGACTGGTGTCCGGAAGTGAAATATTTTTGCACTAACTCCACGGACTATAGGATCGCAAATGTAGTTCGCTTTAGCCGTCATTCGTAAAAGCGTATTCGAACTAACGAGGTTCAACTGAAATAAGGTTTAGTAATTTTAGTTTTAAAATTAACAGTATTTTTTTGCGAAAACTCACCCGAAGCACGTTTAAACTAGTTTATTCGGAATGGCAAGATATAAAAAAGATTTATCCGAAAAAAATTAAAAAAAAAAAAAAAGTTAATAAAAAAATAAAATAAATATTTTAAGTAAACTCATGATAATAATAGTAATAGAATATTAAACAAGTAAATTCACCAAAAATTGTCACGAAATACCCAAAAATTGAGACATAATTGCAAATACTTATCAGTATAAAGTGTAAAGCCGCCATCTTGGATTGATGACGTCATACAGGCCGTCTGACACGAATTCAAGAAAAACACCTGGTGAGGCATAGTTATATAGGCCATAAGGAATGCATTAAAATTGGTCCCACAATTTCCTCATCAAATTTCCCACGGAGGGTCTTTTTCCTTAAGTATGCAAACGGACTACTGCTTTCAGTGTCTGACAGATGTTTGTTGTTAAGCACCACGAGGCTCCCATATGCCCAAAGGCTTTATCAGAACTATTTCAGGTGTGGTAAAAACAGATTTTATGAATTTCTAATAAATGTCATATCGAGGGGTGAATACTTTTAATAGGTAACTGTAATTCAGTTTTATTCATATTCCTTCACGGAAAGCTTAACAAATTAATGTATTTCCACGATTTGAGGGGGGATTTAAAGGCTTTATTTTACAAACTAAATTAAATTAATAATAAGAGGAGCAATAATAACGAGGAACAATTCTATAATGCATTATTAATAAGAAAAATCGAGCGAACAAACATAACAAATTTAGGTTTACATTAAAAAAATATGTGTCCCAAATTTTGAAATCAATATGAACTATAAGGGCTAAAATATGAAGTATCAGAATACGTATGTATTTAATAATTTTAAAACGCAGTACTCAAGCTATGAGCAATTTGTGATTGCATGTATTATATCTCTAGATTTGGTTAGCTAAAGTATGAACTGTTCCAATTTATTTATATAACAATTTTAAATTGTGTTACCAAGACTATAAGTCATTCGAAAAATAAAACCTGGGTTACTTTGTTCGAAAATGTAAACAGTTCGAAATGGAGAAATTTAGTTTATTAAATAAAAAAACTTAACGCCAGTATCAAGAATTAAATTACCAATAATATCAGCAATTTGAAAACGCATACTATGTACATCAAGAATCACCTACCTTCTTAATTTTCAAACAAGTTCATGTGACTAAACGTTCCATTGGAAGAGCCAATAATGTCATTTGCTTTGCCTAATAATTATAAAATTGCGCTCTCTTACATGTTTGAGCAAACAAAGGAAAATGAAGTGCTAGACACACATTCCTCATTTCATCTATTCGTGAAGGGAGTGTTATTTGTCCAATGACACATTCATATTGTTGTGAAACTAAACTGAGTGGTTACGCCTTGAGAATAAAACGAAAGATTAGAAATGTAGACTCTTAGTACTTAATAAACATGAACACCTTTAGAGCTTTAGGAAAATTATGTAATAAGCGTAAAATAAAAATTGCATACTTAAATGTTTTTTCTCTTTCCAGGAAACTCAATAAGTTTAGTATTTTTAAACCAGGTGTTGGGGGGGGGGGGGATACCTTTTTAATTCCATTTATGCATTTACTTAGGATAAACGTTATTTCTGCTGTGAAATAGGCAAAACAGAATATTCGACGAGGATTTCTCTTGAACAATACCAAAATATCTGTCTTAATATACAAATTCAAAATTTAAGCAAATTTGACAACTTTCTGACGTTTTCAAATAATTGGAGTTCAAAAACTTTTTGTTTACAGAATTAAAGTTATTGGTATCTTCTTTCACTCTTTATTATTTTCTATTTGGTATGTAATAAATTATTCCGACATAACTATAACCCAACAATGAAAATTTGAAATTTTGATCAAATGTTAAAATCTACATATTCAAATCGTCTCATGAAAAAAAAAAGTTCTCAATGATAAATATGGCGAAACTATCTAACGGGACCGACGGAACATCCCCTGTAAATTAATTAAATTATTAAAAGATAAAGGGTCATTCCATCGTGACTAACGTAACATTCAGAGCTGATTTTATAACTCATTTTACCTGTAACTTAAATGATAAAAAGTAATTTTTCGCTGTGTTGGTGGATTTGCAATGTAGATGGTGTACATGTATTATTTCTGCTAAGAATTCAAAATAAAATTACCGACAACAGATATTTTTTCAAAAAAAATAGCAGTGTGACTAACGTAACATTTTTGCAACCTTGAAAAATAATGTTCATGTTATGAGGCAAAATTTTCTGAAAGTTAATCAAGTGTTAAGAATTGGCTGATATATTTGAAAAATATGGAATGTTAGCTTTTAAAAATATATATTACATTTATTAAATTTTGAATTTTTTTAGTCTTAAGTGTCACTTTTGCTGAAAATGGAGTGTGACTAACGTAACGTGACTAACGTAACCATCGAATAACAAACAATAGATTTCTTAAATAAAATTTATTATGGCTAATATTATTGATAATTACATTAATTTTTCCTTTTTTAAAACTTATTATCTTGCATATTTTTATTTATTTATATATTTATTGTTATTATTTTTTAAATTTTATGTATTTTTTTATTTATTTATTCTGGGGCAAGAAATTGTAAATGGAAGGCTCCCTTTTAACTTAATGGAGTTTGTCAAAAAAAATTTAGCTTTTGCAAACTGAATATTATCAGGTTTGGGCCATTCAAGTCTTTGACCTGTTTCTCTCATCTTTGATCTTTTGAGCCCAATGTTTGAACTTCCTAGAGTTAACTCGCAATTTTTTTCAAAACCGGTTTCTTCATTCCGGTTTCGTATTAAATTTTTTTATAAATTTGATAGATTTCTTCTAAGTTATACATAGGCAAACCCTTTTGTAGCTTCTTTCTCTTGTTGGCAACAAAGTTCTTTACATATTTAACATCTTTCTTGTGGGAAAAAAATCGCGAAATTATCACATTATTATAAAATTAGAGAACTTATTGTTTTGTATTATCCGACAAACTTAACGATTGTCTATGGGATTTAGGATTTCCTATATTAACTGCTATACCTGATGACAGCTTTTGGATAGATATAACTTTCTTTCAGGGACTGTTGGCTAAAGCTTTTTTCTATATTTCTTAGTTGCCTTTTCCAGTGCTTGCCTTGTGAGAAAAGGAGATTCTGCAGATATGGAGGAAATAGTAGTTTGTTTCTTCGCAAGAATCTTACTTATTAATTATTTTGAGGCTTCTTTTTCTTCCTCTTTTAACTTTATACCCGAAATTGGGTTTTTTCGTAAAGAACGCATCAATGTTTTTGACATTTCTCTTTCATCTGAATTTTATAGAGGCTCTGATTCGCCCGACTTCTTATTTTCCGTTCTGAAGCAGTCAAAGGAGCTATTTTGCCTCAAATATTTCAAATTAATCTGATATATTTATTTACTCTTAACTGGAAATTTAAATAAACACTAAAATAGTTAAGCTTTAAGCTACATTAATCTTTTTTGAATTGTTACCATAGTCACATTCAAACTCTTACGATAGTCACATTCAAACTGTTACGTTAGTCACACACCTAAAATGTTACGTTAGTCACACTAATATTTTTCTATTAAATGTATCTAAAATAAATATTTTAGGATTTTCGAGTAGATATGATATAGACATAAGAAAATAAAGAGCTATGGTATTTAATTATTTTTAGTTCAGTTTTAAAATAGAAAACATTGCATTTTTGTGACTAACGTAACATAAAATAAGAAAGTGAAATAATGAAGATAGTTAAAATGCTTATCTTATAAACTGAATGAAAAAAGCTGTTAATTCAATCAGATATAACTCCAAACTTTCATAAGAAACGCAGTTCTTTTAAAAATTCACAGAAATTTTAACATTATGCACGAAAACAATGACCAATGTTTTTAGCGTTAACTAAGACTTTTCTGCAGCCATGTACTTACAGAGCTCCAACATAAACACCAAAAAGGATTTTTCAAAATTTTTGCTAGATTCATATACTAGAAAGTATGTTGAATAAAATGATAGGTCACAGTTAAGTCTTTAAGGTACTTTTATTTTTTAGGCTGAGGTTGACATTTCTATGGAATGACCCTATAAAAGAAATCGATTCATCCATTGCGAACTTATAGGTGGACTAAAAAGAAAATAAAGAAATGGAAAAAAAAAGAACCACACGGTACGAATTGATAAACCATTTCTCTTCGAGGTCAAGTAACAGGGGGTAAATCTGTAAAAGGAGTATCGATTAAGATAAATAATAGATGCAAAAACGTTTTTACATCGTTATGCTGCTTGAAGTTACATATTTCAAGTTAAAAGTGAGCTTGAGGTTTTTTCTATACTGTTGAATATTACCCCCCCCCCCTTTTTGTGTCAGAATTCATTAGATGAAAAGTGTCTAACAACTATTTAGTGATCCTTTGACGAGACTAAACAATAAGCAATAAAACCTATTTGTGGTTTGTATTATCTTTTAACATTTAAATCTTAGGATTTTCTTCCTTTTTAAGGACTTTGAATCCTCAATAAATTATTCTTCAAGTAGTCTATCCAAACATTAAAGTAAATAATGGAAATCTTCGGAAAAAAAAACTCATGGAAATAAAAAAAAAGAAAGGAAATATCGGACATTTTAGAAATTATGATAGTAATCTGTTTTAAAGCATATTTTAACCTAGAGATGCACCAAAAAGCAAATCGGCCGATTAACGATTAATCGGCTGTTGATAATCAGCCGATTACTCGCAAAAGCCGATTAATGATCATGATTATTATTTTTTTCCATTATTTCTGTACCACTGACTTTCTCCATTACTTCCCTTCCACAATTTCGGTTTTTGGGAATAGTAACTAATTTATTTCTGACAGACTCTTTATTTACCCAAGATTTCATCAAATTTCATTAAGCCAATTTCTTTATTGTTGTTGATAAAGTTACATTAGGCCAACTAAACATGAAAATTGAAAAAAAAAAGAAAAAAGAGATTACGCTGTGGTGACTACATGTTATTGTAGTGTTTTTAAAAAATTACATTTGTTTACCTACAAATTCATTTATCCTATGTTTATTTACAAATTTATTTATCAATTTCTCGTTGAAGGTACACTTAAAAAATATTTAATATATATTTTTTCAACCGATTAAGGTTTGCAGATTATATGTAATCGGCAAAGTAAACCGATTATGACCAAATAACCGGTACTGGCGATTAATCAGTGCATCCTTAGTTCAAACCATGTTAATCCCCAAGAAGTTGACATTCTGAATCCATATCCACCATCAAAACTTTTATTACTGGTTAAAATTGTTTTATTTTTCTATTTCCGTAACATTAAAATATTTTTCTCATTCAAGTATACTGAAACTCAAGTACTGTCTGTTTGCGTTTTGTGCGCCTGGCAGCCACGGACGCTTCCATCTGAAAAAGGGGAGTTAGGTTTTGGATGCGCACTACTCGATGCCTTCAGCTTATGTTCGCTTACTACTTCCTTGCTGCTTTTCCCCCCTATTTCGAGAAAGTCCGAAGAGACTTGGCGCGTGCGCAAATGCGGTGAGGTCGTACGAAAAAATTTTAGAGAGTAACCGAAGTTGTCGCGACCAGACTCTACTTCCAGTAAATCGAAAATTTCAGATAAAAGAGACTACTTTAAAATGATAGTTAGAAAACTGCAGAAATTCTAACTCTGGATGAAAACATTTGCTCGTTTTAAAAATATAAATGTGATGTTTCAAATAATTTCTAAACAATTCAATTGATATTACACGCGTCACAAAATACTTTAACCCTCGTGGGTCCCTCCCATTTCAGTTACACTCAAGACCCTTGGGGTCATAAACGACCCTAATGCTTCCTTTAATTAATTCATTATAATTATTGAATGTTACATGCATTATTTAAGTTCACACACTTTTTAATGCTAAAAATACAAAAAATAAAAAGATACAATTAAAGTAAAATTTAGTTTATGAATTAAAATTATAATTTTAGATCAAAACTTACAATAACTGTAGATTTATTTACATCTGTTACAGACCTGAAAAAACATGATTTTTGCAAGTGAATTTCAAACACTTATGACATTTTTCAATGCATTTTCTGTCCAGTTCTCTTGTACAAAAGTTGCAACGTCCTCTTTTTTTGGCCTTCTGGGGAAGTGACCCCAAGGGTCTTGTGTGCAAAAAATGCAATTCGGGAAAAATAAAACACAATAATAGCATTATTTTGAATAGAAAACTAGAAGAATAAAAGCCACAAAATGCCATTAAAAACAAATGGTTGATTAACAAAATATATTAAACAGAAATTGCATTGGGGTCACATATGACCCCAAGGAACCCACGAGGGTTAATAGGACATCGTATCCCAAAATTTAATCCTTATCGTGTCATTAATACTACAGTTCACACTACATTTTGCTCTTGACTTTTACTTTTAAATAAAAATGGTTAAAGTACTTAAATAATTATAACTAAAAAGAACATTATGCTTTACTGTCAGATTCAAAAATTTTTGAATTTCTGAGCATTTTAAAAAGAAGAATATTTTCATTGTTCCCAAAAGTTACTGGTGAGTTTGAAAAAAAAAGCAGAAGTGGTAGAAATACATGGATAGTAAGCGGTACCTGCAGTAGAAATAGCTTCCCCCATGCTTATGAAGTGAGACTGTTTGTTAACAAATAAATAAATAAAGTAAAATATACATAATTAAATAAACAACTAAGTACAGTAGAACCACTCAATGAGGGACACTTAGGGGACGGAACTTTTTGTTCCTTAAAAAGAGGTGACCCTCATTCGGAGTTATTTGAATTGGTGCATGCCATGTGCTTATCACAGTATAATATCATAACTAGCTGCCAGGGCAGCTAGATTAGCTTCCTGCGGCATGCTGATGCATAACGTCCCCCCTCTCTAACTTTTACCTCATTCTGAAATTATATTATTTGATATAATTTAATGTTCATTCGATTTCAAGACATACCACGCACGTGGCCCGGCGTTGCACGGGCACTTCGTGCCCTGAAAGTAGTGAGAAAAAAATTTAAAGAAACTACTCCCCGCCAAGGCGGCTCGCTTACAGGCGCTTCACGCCTTTACTTTTTTCCTATATAAAAAAATCATTCGAATTATTGAGATGCTTCACGCCTTCAAGATGGTGAGGAAAGTTTCAGTAAGTTCAGGTCGCTCAAAGAAAAAAAGCAGACATAGATACTCAGTTTTTAATATAAGTAGATGGCTCTTCAACAAATAAATGTTTCAAAATATTACCAGTAGCTAGCGATAAAAATTCTACGTAAGTGGTCCGCTTATGAGTTTCGTGTTTGATTTAGTTAAGCCTTCATTCAAAATTCTCATTAGCATTGTTATCACCGTTTCATAGCAACGACGGTTTGCAAGAATGGATTTCATATTTAATCATTTATTAGGCTTAATCGCTTTAAATTTGACTACTTATTAATTGATATCTTCGCTAATTAAAATCGTATAATTATATCAATTGAAACTAAAGAAGCTTGAAAAATTACCTATCTATCGGTACCTGGTTCGACTTTCAGTTCATTGGCGTTCAGGAGAAAGAAGCGTGACATAGAAAGATAGAAAGATAGTTAGAAAGATAGTTAGAAAGAAAGATAGTGAGAAAGATACTCAGTTTTTAATATAAGTAGATGAACGTAAACTATTACATTTAAGGCAGGCCCGTCATTTAGGGGGACAGGGGGGTCAATTCCCCCCCCCCCCCGACTTTGAGAAATCAATGTATTGGCATATAAGTGGGCGTGGTTTTTACCACTTTTTGGTAAATTTTACATTGTGTATGCACCCTTTGCTCCCCCCCCCCTGGAAAATTTCGAAATGACGTCCCTGATTTAAGGTTAAGTATTGAAAATGTTTCTTATATACTACATAAAATTCAGAATTATTCGAATTGTAAAACACATTTAAAAAATTAAAATTTACTCAAAAATTTAGTAGAATAAAGTTTTGTAATTTGTAGAAATTATTTTGAGATAATTTGTTACATAGATTTGCTGTATCTCAAGTAATTTGCAGTGCAACACGATGTAAATGGCAGTGATCGAATATTAAGTTTTCTGCAAAAGGTTTGTCATGGAAACTATTTGTTGGAGTTGAATCCAAATGGATAAGTAGGAAAAAGCATGACTGTAAATATCAGCAAGAATTTTAAAGTACATATTTGTTTCTTTGCGTGTCAATGTCAAGACCAGCTTGTACTAGTTTACTTTTTTTCCAGAAAAGAACCTCGGATTTCAATAAATTCAACATTTTATATACATTAAATTTTTCATATTTCTTTTCTGCGCCTATCCCTTAAATAGAGTGTCCCTTAATCAGATGTAAATACATGGAGGTCCCCATTCAAAGCGACTGGGACCAGAGAAAACGTCCCTTAAAGGAGGTACTACTTTAACCCATTAATGCCTAGCGTCCCTTTTTAGGGACGGTCCAAAAAAGGGTCTGAATTTCCCCAAAATGAACATTTCAACCAAATAATAGTGTTCAATTAGTACCCTTTTATTGTTTCAATTCGTTATTAACAGATTGCAGCACATAACCATTATAAAGTGTGTTCTGTAGCAGTTTTAATATGATCTTTATCAAAAATGACATCGTTAACAATCTCGAGAAAAAAAGCTAAGTTTTCAAAGTTATTCCCAGCTTCCCAGTTTATGTTAATTGCTGATTTTATTTCTTCTTATAAAATATATTTTTAAATATTAAATCGTAGGCAGAAAAGAATTTAGTAAAGATAGTATGTTCCCTTTGGGGTCTATCGTAACTTTTAAGGGACGATTTTTCTTTCCGTAATAAAAAAAAATATTTTTTACATAATATTTTTTTATTATTTTTCCTGTCCATTAAACACTGTTTGTAACCAGTATACAAAATATCTTTCGAAAAAAAATGTCAGGCATTAATAGGTTAAATAAATTCAAGAAAATAAATTGTCATAATATATTAAATTTGTAAAAATTTAAATACATTATATATATTTTAAAAAATTAAGTGCCGATTTGGCTCAAAGTTACCCTGCACCATTGAAGCTTAAAATTAAACAAACTTAACTTACCACAGCATAAGAACTTAAAGTAACTTTCGTAAAATTTAAAACTGAGTAACTTTCAGAAACATTTTAAAACCTCTTCGTTCCGACATTGAACCAGTCCTGTTTCGTTTTCAGAAGAGGCATTGAAAAGGGGACCCTAGTCGAGGCGAATTTGTGTAGTCGACGCGAATTTCTCCGGAATTTGTGTAGTAAGAATTCTTCAGTAACCCCTGGTTCTAAGGGCGGAAAGCTGACTTTCAAACCCACACTTCTGAGAATGGCAAGCTTCACTTGAAAGCAAGCATTTTTTCCAAAAGCGCAGAAATGTGGATGCATTTTTTTCCCATGAAAAAAATCAACAAAACAAGGGAAAAGTCAGTACGTAGAAAAAGAACCCTCACAACAGATTTGAAAGAGCGAAATAGTATTTTAAACAACACGCTACGAAAATCATTTTCCCTCAGTTTTCAGAACTCTACTGTTAGGAAGATTTTTTTTTTATTTCGTAATTATGGCAGCTGTGTCAACGAAATGTAATGCTATTTCGCAGTGTTGTGGGGCAACAATACCTTATTCTCAAGGGAAAAAAGCAAAATGTAAATATGAATTTTTTTCTTATTTTTTGATATGATGATTTATGTTTTGTTATTCTGTTTGCCAGCGATTGAAAGTTAAAAAAAATTGTTTTATAGAACAGAACTATTGCAACCTTTTCCACTTTAAAGTAAGAATGTTTGTAAAGCATTCTATCGAAATTATTTATTTTTGTAACTTTACATATTGTGTTGTGAAGGCATCGAATTAAGGGTCATTCCATAGCCTCAACCTCAGCCGAAGAAAAAAAAAATACAGAAGTTAAAAAATTATCAAAAAATAAATAAATAAATAAGTAAATAAAAATCATACAACATAAGATGTTTAAAAAATTGAAAAAGTGTTGTAATTATCGCTGCGATTAGCCATAATAAATAGTTTGTAGTGTATTTACTGCTTGTTATTCGATGGTTACGTTAGTCACGTTACGTTAGTCACACTCCATCTTGAGTAAAAGTGACACTTAAGACTAAAAAAAATTAAGATTTAATAAATGTGTTTTATGTTTTTAAAAGCCAACTTTATACATTTTTCAAATGTATCATTCAATGTTTAATACTTGATTGACTTTGAGAAATTTTTGCCTCACAAGATGAGCATTCATTTTCAGAGTTGCAAAGATGTTACGTTGGTCACGAAGCTATTTTGGTTGAAAAAATATCTACTGTCGGTAATTTTGTTTCAAACTCTTAGCAGAAATGACACAGAAATACCATGTACATTGTAAATCCACCAGCATAACTAAAAAATACTTTTTATTCTTTAAGTTATAAGTAAGAACAGTTACAAAATCAGCTCTAAATGTTACGTTAGTCACTATGGAATGACCCTTAATATTTCTTTAATAATTTTCAATGAGTGGTCAAAAGACAAACAGTAGGAGTTCAAAAATCTGTTCGTTTTTTTTAATTATTATTGTTATTTTTTTAGTTTAACTTTTCAGTAAACAGATGAATTTTGTAATGTTTGTTTTTTTTGGGCTAATCGCAGTAAAAAATGATTTTTAAATTGTGTGATGTAATAAGAATGAAGCGTTTACTGAAGTATTAAGGAAGATATGGCCGGGGGGGGGGTACCCTTGAGAACTCTTGTATATTAAAATCCGTTCGTATGTATACATGTATGTCACTTAAACTCTTCAAGAGTGATAAAGTGTTGCAGGCATCAAAAGATGCGAAATTTTACGAGTGTAATGGATAGCCTGACCTCATTGAAGAAAGAAAAGGGATTTTTACTGCAGGAAACATTTTTAAAATATTGATGTGAAGTAAAAACAGAGTTTTGACTGCATAATATGCTGTATAATAATGTACCAAAATCTGCTTTATTGATTTATTTATTCTCTAATTGCTTAAGTTTTTTTCTTTACTTGTAAACGCTAAATTTGAAATTTAAGGTGAAACTATCTGATTACTTAACAGTGTGACAAGTTTCGAAAATAAATTAAAAAATTTAAAACGAACTATGTTTGTGCAATAGTTGCACACTATTTTATTTTGCTATGTCGTTTGCGTTGGGATTTTAGAACTCATTTTTTATTTACACAGTAAATTTCTAGACGTATGGTTGCAAGAACATGTCTTACTGCAGAAGGATACTAAATTTTTGCTTGCTTCTCATCCCAGACATCTACGTAAATATTGTCAACAATTTCCCAACCTCGAGCGACCTCTGAAACTGGAAGCACATAATGTTTAAGGGTTCAGTTTTTCTTCATCACTCGATGGTTCCCCCTTTTTTTTCTTTTTTCATCAAGCTTTTTTTTCTTATTAGGGGAGAGGGGGGCACATGTGAACAAACGATATTTTACCCAATTAACATGAAGAGAAAAGTCTGAAAAAAATGTATGTAGATGGTAATACAAGTTTCAAAGCCAGAAATTTCAAAGATCTAAACTATTTTGTTTTTTAGTTATCAAAGATCTTATGTTTTGGAAGGTGCCAATATACTTTTATGTTCCAGAGTTCTCCCGAGGTTTCCTGGTTCACTTGACTGGTGTGAGTGAACCATCATCTTTTAGCACTGATGATGGGGCTTCATTTATAATAGCCCCGAAATAGCTATTTGCTAGAGTTTTCTAACTATTTTTAAACATTTTATTTGTACTTTTGGACACGTCGTCTTTCATTTTTAACTTCATTAATTGTACAAAGTTTTCGACTGCTTTTCTTACAAATATGTATGTTTATGTTTTAAAAAAAATTTGTGCAAATATTAAGATTCTGGTGTCTCAAAAGTGTAATTTATAAATTAATTGTATTTGATAAGTTAAAAATTAAGTTTTGAACCTTGCGGACACATATGTTCCCTGGTAATCAAGTTGGAAATTTTATTTGTTCCAACCGTCCTTTTAACCAACTTTTTCAATAATATGCCGATGCATCTACTCGATTTTTGTAATCAACTCCAAATTACGCTACTATAAATCTACAACTTCTGCTTCCAATGGGGAAGAATGTTTGGGAGTTACTTAAATAATGAAATATAAGACGGGTTTTTTTCTTCAAATCTAAAGTCGATGTCTTCAAGCTTGGTCGCACTTAAGAGTATGAAAAAAAAAAAAAAAAAACAGCGATTTCTTGATTACACAACACTCAATAATTGCAGTTAATTTTAATATCTTTATACTTTGGTTAATTTTATAGCAGCCAATAAAATTTAAATAAAAATTAAGAGAGGAAATGTAAGTGAAAAAGTAAAAGCTATTCGAATCAAAGCTCTGTACTGTGAACCCATTTATGCCCAAGTTTTTTTTAACAATTTTTTTCCATTTTTATCTGCTTAAAACTCTTCCTTGGAATGGTTTACATACATTTTAGGCTTAAAATAGTTCGCCATTGCCATATGTATTAAGTTAATTTACGTCCTGTTTATTGGATATTTTGCAGATATGTGAGCAAAATACGACCTTACTTGACTTTTCTTTTGCAAAGTAACGTTACAGAAGGCGTCTGTGATCAATTTTAAGCGAATCATTTTAAAATAGTTTTATTTGATGAAAAATAAGTTCGCAAAAAAAAAAAACTTACTTTCTGTGGCTACCCATGCTGGATCTTTGCTTGGCTGATTTTCTAAAAATAGCTGGCAATTAATAAACTTTGATGTCCAAATAGTGGCTCTAACTGGTTTTTCTCAAGAAGGATTATTTAACTTGTGAAAAACAGCTTTAGTAAAAGGATATATCCATTACAGGTTTTTGCATGCAGTTACTCACAAGCGTCCCGTTTTTAGGCTACTGGGCATAAATGGGTTAATTTCGTCCCTCAATTTCTCAATTTAAATTTTATCGGCTGCTCTTAGTTGCAGCTATGTTTTGATATGTAACCGAGCTGAAGACATGCCATATTCCGCTATTCATAATTACAGTAACCCCTCGTTACATCGCGCCTCGTTATATAGCTCATTCGGATATATTGCGCTTTCCTTTTGTCTCCAGAAAATATACAGGGTGCCCACTCCAATCGTGGACCAATAGCTAATTTCTAAACCGTTAGAGATAAGCATATAGTTTATTTAGGAAAAAATCTCCAAATTATGAAAGGAATTTTGGGTCTATTCAATGTTTTTCAAAAAATCAAATTTTGAAAGAGTTACGAAATTTAGATTTTTATACAGCCCCCCAGTCCTATCAATCATACTTAGTAAAACATTCTTGACACTGTAACGTTTAGCCCCAAAAAAATCCCTCTTCTACCACAAAAATTGACCGAGTTATGACATTTTGAA
>JAXGGA010015025.1:0-30370 GCA_038373865.1 Uloborus plumipes | reverse complement strand
AGTGTAATTTAGAGAGCTGCTACAGGTTCAAATAAATTTGAAAATAGTGTGATATATTAAACTATTTTGAATGATTGTCCTAAAATATAAAAAATGATGTGTGATGTAAAACTTCTCCATGCACTTAATTACTAGATAATATTAAAATCTTTTAACATGATTTTTTGTCTATAAGAATGTTTATTTTGCAAACAGCGTTTTTCTGATTCATCTATTAGTTGTAAACTTTTCGTTCTTTTTTTTAGTTTTCAAGTATGCTTAAATCTATAGCTTTATAAAAATGTCAAACATCATGGTAAATTTTAGAATTTAATTTGTTTTATAATGAAACGCAAAAGTCCCGAACACACATAAAGAAAAAATAAAACTTTAAAAACCTTAAAGACTATAATGTAAGTAGTTTTCGCCGCATGTTAAGTAATACCATTGACATCAACATTGCCTTATGACTTGATAAAATGACAAAAGAGATGAAAATTTGAAAAATGTATTAAAAAAAAGACTTTCACTTGATTTAATCTCCTATAAGCCAGACACATTTCTTAGATTGGGAAAATCTGAACGAGCTCGTAAAAATTTATCCCAACCGTAAAAGTAACAGAGTTGGAATTCCTGTACGGAAGAAGAAATCTATTCTCGATCTCAGAGATCTTACGTGACTAGAAATACTCACCTTTATTTCATTTTAGCGCTTGAGTGATAAGAAGTTTAACTGCAGTTGTGTAAAACGTAATTGCTCTGTGTGTAGAGTCAGATGCAGAAATATATCGCAAACATTTCCGGAAAAGCTGCTCTAAGCTCATTTTTTGAAGAAGAATTCTATTTAAAAGGTTTGAAAGTAAATTTTGTGTCAATTTTTACATGTAGATGGCGCTAAACTTTAACAACTAATTAAGCGATTTTTTAAAAAAATTAAAATACAAAGTGAGCTCAAACGATGGACCAAAACGATGAATGGAGTGATGCATAAATGTAAAGAGAAATATACTATATTTCTGTTTCTTTCTTTCGTCCTTTTTTATTTGAGAAATGACGAATTGGTATTTATTTTCATCTTTGACCGTAGTTGTTCCTTTCAAATTCTTTTTTCAGATTGGACTAGCGAAGCCTACCACCGGGTGGGTGGACGGTGTCCACCTACTTGGAAGTCCACAGTCCCCTGCTGCAAGTGGTGCAGGTTCTCGGACTCCGCCGTACTTGGTAGTAGTAACCATGTCTGACACACACACTACCGCCTTCACACACACAAACACACAACGGCCTTCCCTCATATACATGCCTATACACACCTGACAAAACACACACAAACGTACACCAAAACATGCACGTACACGCCAAAATACACACATGAAAGCCAAAACACACTCACCCAGTAGTTTTGAAATATAACGAAATGTATACGTAATGCGTTAATTATAAATACACACAAAACTTAATCAATTTTAAGTGATATTTGCTTGCTTATTTAAAAACTGTTCACACTCAAATAAAACTTATCCAATACCATACATTCATTTTTTCAACTTCGGTTTCAGTTTTTCCCCCGGGTTTCTAGAAGGCACTCAACTGATGCTGATGTTTCTAAGAAAACTTTACTACCATTTTTTAAAAAAATTTCTAACAATTTAGAGTCCATGAGTATACAAAAATACTTCCTATGAAATCTACAGTGTGGAAAGGCGGAGTAATTCGTTTACTTGAGACAGACGTAAAGACCTTAATAATGGAATATATGTCTGATACATACTAATGAGTTGCCACTAAGGCATCTTATTCTGGAAGTGGATGGTTTTAAAAAGGGACAACATGCATAATTCGGCCCTATCGGACAGCATCTAAAATATTACGAAAACAATCCAGTGGTCCAGTTAAATAAAACTGACTACACTTATTTAGTCTTTGGATGTGGAAGATATAAAAAATCTGAGCACTGAATAACAGTATTTGTCTCGATTATATGTCTTGCCATAAAAGAACGCAGTTGAATTCCTACCGTACTAATTTTTTAAAAACGTCCATTTTTTTTTCCTTTTTTCTCCTATTTTTGATGCCAAAAAGGAGCTGTTAAATATTAACCAAAATAGATAAAACCATTTTTGAACACTTACTGGTTCATTATGTAACATTTCCATTGCATCGCAATAAATATTTGGAATTTATATTTTTTTTACAAAAAAATGCATTTTTTCTCTCATTTTTCTGTCTTTAAAGGTCAAAGAGCTAGATATATATTTTTTAATATTTAACCCTACACTGCATGATTTTTTGTTCCTTGAAAGACATATATATGTATTTTAGTGTAATGAAAAAACATTGGAACACATTTTTAAAAACTTGATTTTGAGGATAGATGGTTATATTAGCTTTAGATACCTAATACTTGCTTTCTATGTTTGAAATGAATTATGCATGGTCATAAGGAAAAATAGTCCATGTATCTAATTGGCAACGCTATGCAGTATAGGGTTAAGAAATTTTTTGTGAGTTCTAACTAGCTCATGGACCAATTTTTGCGCGCTGTCCAAAAATGGATTTCCAAAAAAAGTTTTTCGGCTCACCCTAATATATGTATATATTATGAAATTGGGACTATATTTTTTGCTCATCCTGTATGTTCCACACACTTCCTTTCTTGTGTCTGTATAATGTGGTTTCGATAAGTTGAGCTATGACCTTGAAAATTTTTAACTCTTTTAGGGAAGTTCAGCGAAAACGAGACGAGTTAATGGATTGGATTTGAGTTGGAATGCTTTTGCAAAACAACTAAGGAAGAAGCCCAACTCAGTGCCATTTACCCTTTCCTATTACCCCAAAAGAGGTTAGCAATGCGAAAGCCATGACTTAACTTACTTATCAGAGCCACTCTTTGTAATGAAAATCCAGATCACCCATTTTCTGTCGGATTACTTACTCCACTGAGGTGCAATTTCATCACAGTCGGTCATTCCGAAATCTTTAGAAATGAGCCATCTGCTTCTAATGGTTGAGATTAACGGCTTAACAGAGAAATATATGTGTTAACAGGAGCAAAACGTGTCTCTTTTTAAGTTCTAATTACCTGTTTTGCTTTGGCTGTTATCACTATATTCACGCTCGAATATTTACCTATTTAATGATGAAATTCTAAACAATTAACACTTATACCTAAATGTCAAATATAATATGAATTACATGAAGAGATTTATTATTAATTAAAAAATAAAATTAAAAGCTAATGGTAGAGAGAAATAAATGGATATTTCTGTTCTATTAAGCTAAAGTTTGTGCAGCATGGAAAGTGAAAATCGAATTCCCAACATAGTTTTAAATGGTCATTAAGAAAAGAAAATAACAGTTATAACTGATTTTTAGAATTCCTAGTTTGAATTTTTTAAATAAAAAAGGCAAATTTTATTTTTCAATGCGTAAGAATATTGTTTGAAAAAATTTAGAATGTTGACTAAAACTGCCGCAATCGTTAGCTATTTTATGGATGTGATCATCAGATTAGTTATTTTAGCGGGCATCGGGGCCTTAGAAGGAGAGAGAACCCCCCTCCCAGAGGCCTTAGAGGGAGGAGCATCCCCCTCCCTCCCTCCTCCCTTTCTTTTTTAAATCCAAAAAAGTGCTTGATGGTTTAGTACATTATTTGTAATAAAAACAGAAAAATGTGGATCCGCTGTGTTTGTCTTGAGTTCTTCTTTTTTTTTTTTTTAATATGTAAATTTGTTCTCTGTAGTGAGAAATTAGTGGAGAAAAATGTTAATATTTCATAACCAGCAACCATAAATGACGTACTATTTCTCATTGTCAATGTTATTTTGTTGTTATTTTTACTAAATACACTGTTCGACATTGAAAATGCAACACCAAGAAGGAGGGCTTGGAAAGTGATGAAATTTGGTACGAAGTCAGAGACAGCAAGGAACAATAAATGATTTTTATTTCAAAACGATAGACAGAGCGAGAACGGCATCGGCTCAGTAGGAAGTAGGACCACCGCGAACAGCGATGCACGAAGAAACACGTCTAGGCATAGAGTCAATAAAAAGGCGGGTGGTGTCCTGAGGGATGGATCTCCATTCCCTTTCAACCATTTGCCACAGTTCGTCTTCTGAACGAGGCAGGGACAGATTCTTCAAATGGCGTTCAGTCGCATCCTACACGTGTTCGATTGGTGACTGGTCAGGAGAGTATGGTGACCAAGGAAGCATCTGTATAACTTGGAGAGCATGTTGGCAGTTCGTGTACTGTGTGGTCGTACGCTATCCTGCTGAAAAAGTGTACTGGGCAGCCCCTGACGGCAGGGGAGTGCCACCAGCCTCAGTACATTATCCAAGATCGTTGGGCCGTCATTGTGGCCCAGAATACGAACTAGAGGTGATATAGAATTGCACGAAATAGCGCCTAAAACCATTATGCCACGTTGTTGCGTGGTGGGACGTTCCTCAAAAACTGCCGGATTCTATCGTCTCCGCGTCGATGCCACACACGTATGCGGCAACTGTCACTGGATAAGCAGAAGCGTGACTTATCTGATAACACGAAATTTCGCCATTCTATCATCTACGTCGCTCTAGTCCGGCACCATAGCAAACGTTCACATTTCAATAGCAGTCTTCTCAGCGAACGCCGTGATTGCAGGCCACGTGCAATCAATTGACGGTAAATGGTTCTGGTCGACACGGGAGCATCCAGGGTATCTTGCACATGCTGCAGAATCAAGGTACAAGTGACTTGCGGGTCCGCCACAACTTGTCGGTGAATGCATCGATCCACACGTGCTGACGTCACTCTGACTGCACCTGCACCCCTCAATCTTGCCTCATTTCCTTGTTCCAACCATCTTCGACACAGACGCTGCATCGTGCTCGCATCCATGTGGGTACCAGCTGGGATTTGACGTACGGACCACGCACGCACACACACACACACGCACGCACGCACGCACACACACACACGCACGCACGCACACACACACACACACACACACACACACACACACACACACACACACACACACACACACACACACACACACACACACACACACACACACACACACACACACACACACACACACACACACACACACACAATCGCCCCTTCTCAGTCCGATAACCATACCCTTCGTAAAATCGTCCATTTGTTGGAAGTGCCTTCATTGAAGGTGGCCTAGCATTATCTCCTATTACACGTATCCTCAGCGCCAAAAACAAAATTTCTTCGATACTTTGTCTATCAGAAATAACAGCACGAGCATTGCTCATTCTGCACGTTCCTTCCCTGACATCTTAATTGACGTGCGTCGGAGAGCTGCGCATTTCACACCATTTGCATAACTCAGTGACATGCATTTACTCTAAAATTCGCATAAATTTCTGACCACTCCTTCTTGGTGTTGCATTTTCAATGTCGAGCAGTGTAGGTATATTGTATAACTGCGATATAGAATTTAAAGGGTGCTTCGTGATTGAAACAATTTCAGATCATCAGCTTCATATAAAATTAAACTACCGTTAATATAAATGTATCATAACAATTTAATCAAACCTATAATGAACATTTACTTGCATTTCCAACAGTGAAAATCTATTTATGCCTTCTAGAACTCTTTTTGACAGTTATTTTATTGTCCAGTGTGGATGTATTAATCTTGAACCCCTATATTAAGTGTATATTGAATAAAATGTTTGAACACTTAAGGTGGAAAGGTGGAAATTATTATGAATATAGAAAATATATATGAATAAACAAAAAAAAGGAGCAAATAACGAAAAATAATGCATGAAAAGTAGACATTTTGAAAATTTTTATTGCTTTTTTTTTAGTTCTGTTGCGTAATTATTCGATAATGTTGCGTAATTGTGGATTTTTAAGATGAACATAGTCGTCTAAAAAATTAGAAGAATGCTGCAGAAGAAAAATTATCAAAGAAAATATAACCATGAAAAGTTCAGTTAGCTTGAAGAATAGCCGCAAACGCTAAGTATTTTTACTCATTAACAATTACAGTAATGCCAAGAATGTTGTCAGGCCTCGTAAGTAAGTTTTGAAAGTAAGATATTATTTTAAAAATTCAGAGCAGTTGAAAGAAATTTCAAGTATGCACGCAAATTAGTCTTCAGGCTCAACGTCAAAAACTTGTAAATTCTCTAAATAAGTATTAAGATTTTGTAATTTACAACAGATTTTTAAACAACAGTGTTAAAATAACTAAAACAAAACGAAAAGTTTTTAATGATTTTCTTCAGTTCTTAAGAGTATTTATGAAGTAATTGCGTCATCAAAGCATTAGTATAACTTAATATTAAAAAAAACATATTTTACAGATGGTTTGTCGAATGCGATGGAGGAATAACTTAACATAAAACTAAACTCGTGATTTTTTCGAGTTCTTCTCCAACATCATTATACTAGCGTAATACGTGGAACAGCAACATGTCTTCAATAAAAAACTAATGTTGTTTTCACAATATAATACAGCTAATACCGTAAAATGGGGTGTATAGGAACAGCGGGGTCAATCGGAACAAAACTTCCCAACCGTACAAAGAAATTCTTCATAAATATACTATTGGGTATTTTTCGCCACTAATTTTTTTTAAAGAAAGGTAAGATCATAGGAAGTAGGAAAAAAATACTTTTGTCAATCTGGAAACGCTACTGGCTTCTAAGGAGGGCTGCCCGTGGAATGCTAGAAAACATCACATTTTCATAGACTGCAAAACTTCATATGCAAGAACAAACCTTCTTATACTTTAAACCTAAGAGTGGTATGTTTTAATTATACATGTATCTGAAGAACCGAATACCACATTAGAGTTTACATTTTTTATTAATTGTGTCATAAAAATGAAGAATTCTGAAAAATGCCATTGGAAAAAAAATTGCGGGGTGAATCGGAACACTTTGTTCTGTTGTTCCAATTCAAACTTATTTGAAGGAAACTGTTTGAAAAATCAAGATTCTAACACCAATTTTTCTAATCAAGACAAGGACCAGGATTTATTACTGTTTATCCCTTCTCGTGAGCAACTAGATCTTAGAATGACAAAAAGTTGCAGATTTCAAGAGATTTTTTCTCCGAGAGACTTCTTTTTATCTAAAATACGAGGGGGAAAGTCATATAGACTTTATGTAGCAAAAGTCCAGCTTACAGACAGTGATGAATAAGTGAAAAAATCTTTCAGGACAATCCCGAAACCCAGAGACTTAAAGAAACTAAAGAAAAGGCAGAGTTCATCCCAGAAGATATTATGAAAAAACTTAAGCCAAGTCACAATTGATAGTTTTAAGGACAAGTACATATTTGCGGACGACATGAGTGACTTTCATTCATGTTAAATCTTTGTATTTCAATTAATAAGTATTTCTTAAAATTACTTTTTATTTTTCATCAGTTCAAAATTATTTTGAATTTTAACAAATCATAACCGTTTACTGGTATTGAAATTATACTTTTATTTGACAGTAATTATCTGTTCTTGTTCTCCCCCATCAATATTACTCATGTTTTTGAGAACTTTTACAGGTGAAATTGAAAAAAATAAAAAAAAACATGTGTTCCGATTGACCCCTATCAGCGGGGTGATTCGGAACACCCATAATTTCCTGCATATTTTAATAATAACTGCTAAAAATGTTTTGTCTTTGCTTGGTATATCAAAAGTAAAGCAAGACCGAAGTTTTTATCCAAAAAATCAAATTGAAAAAAAATCTTGTAACTGCTTTTTTTACAATCAAAGCTGAAAAGTGTTCCGATTCACCCCATTTTACGGTACTATAGTAATAATTTAAAAATTTGCTAATTTTACATTATTGGACTGTAAAATTCCTAACTTTACAGTAATAGATTGTAACTTGATCAAACGTACAGTAATAAACTGTGAAATTGCTAATTTTACAGTTTATCACTGTTTATTTTACAGTTTTAAACTGGAACCTCTGCTGTCTTTATTATACTGTTGTTTTTAAAGTATCATACAGCTAATTTTGTGGTAATATACTGTAAAGTTGTAGTAGTAAACTGTTAAATTGCTGTTTTGCAGTAATAAATTGTAAAATTGCTAATTTTACAGTGTATTACGCCGCATTTTACAGTTTTTAACTGGAACCGTTGCTATACTGTAAAAAAAATTATACTGTAAAAAAATATGTTTTTCGCAGTATTGCAATATTAAAAACAAAAAGAAATAAATGTACCTCTACACTGTAAAAAAAGCACAGTAAATGAAAAAGCACAGTAATAAACTGTAAAAATAGATATTTAACGGTATATTACTGTAAAACTAGCAATTTTCCAGTTTATTACTGTAAAATTAGCAATTTTACCGTTAAAACATCTAAATTATACTGTAAAAACAACAGTATACTACTGGCAGCAAAGGTTCCAGTTTAAAACTGTAAAATGGACAGTAATAAACTGTAATACTAGCAATTTTACGGCTTATTACTGCAAAATTAGCAAATTTATAGTATATTACTCTAAACTAGCAATTTTAGTTTACTGCTGTTAAATTAGCAAAGTTACAGTTTATTACTGTAAAATTAGTTGTGTTATGCATTAAAAACAACATCTTTCTTTACCGTGTAACCTTATTGTCAATTTATTAAAATTTAAACAACATTTTGTTAAATTTTGAAGGGTAATAAAAAGGAAAAAATACTACCGATTGTAAGATTTATTATAATATAACCGTTAAAACATTACAATTTACTGGTGTTCCTGTAGCATAATATTTAGTACGAATAAAAAATTAGGCAATCTAGATTGAAATGTATGCGAAATTATACCTTTTCGAATCAAGGATTAAGCAACAAATCTACTTAGAGGTTCTAAAAAAATAAATAATGTTTAAAAAAAATTGAAAAAAAAAAGAAAGAAAAGGTTCAAATAAGTTATGTAATCTGACTGCAATCTTTGATTGCGAGAACTTTACCTTTTCAGAAAAAAGTTATTTTTTCTTCATTTCCCTGTGGCGATTATTGATTTCGTTCAACATATATTGCAATGAATATCATAAATTTAAACCTTACATCCATTTACTCCTACTGGTCAAAAATAAATTCTATGGCACACAAATTAATTGAGAAATTTTCTAAGTGTGAAATGACTTGCAATTTTCACTAATGAACGCTGTTACGTTTTCGCCTCAACAATTTAGAATGTTACTGTCATAATTGCAACGTGCTTGTTATCAAACCATTTACTCAAGCAAGATACAAACCTAGAAAGAGCTTTCACATTTTCTGCTGACTGCTGATAGAGGTAAAAGTTATATTTCAAAATGATGTCTTTAGGATATGATTGTGAGAAACAGAGAATCACATCTTCTGTAAAAGGTTATGTTGATAATTATGTAGATCTGAAAATTTCAGATCTTAATATTACAGAAATCACTGAAGCTTAAACTATAGTTCCTCTTAACTTACTGTGGAGAAACATAAACGCTTATGCTGCTTTGACATAAGTAATTGTTTATATTTTTAACGCCATATACTATGTAAGATTGAAACAATTTAGAGACTGTGTGCTTTTGTTATCAATTGACGTATTTCATATGCTAATTATAAATAAAAAATGCATATTTATTAAGCTGCTATTTTTATTTCTTTATTTCAATTTCTTTTTTTCCTGATTTTTTGCCACAAAAACTTTCTAATGAATCCAGTCACAATGAGTGTAACTATTAAAAAAATAACTAGTTGCCATCAACTACACGATAGCGACACCTGAATATGATATTCTCAGACATTGATTTTTTTACTAACGTACTTTAGGATTCTGTTTTAATGTTTATTCATCAAAGTAGCATTTTCATTTTCATCATTTATGTAATTTAACACACTACATTCTTTTTTTTCTTTTGCAATCATTTAGAAAAGTTTTACTAACACAGGCCTTCACTGCATGTAAACCATGGGTTTTGTTGATAATTTAGTCATACTTTTAGAATGAAATTGAAAAATCAATAGAACATCATTGCCTTTTTCGCTTTAAATGTTCATTCAACGAAACTAAGGAAATTAAAGAGATAAAAAACGTTCTCTGGAGAGGAGAGTGGTGCAACTGAAATATACATAAAACTAAGCTTAAAACTCGATACTGCTTTAATCTTGAGAAAAGCATCAGATAGAAAACTTTAGAGCACATTTCGTAAACAACAGACCACTTTAATATGGTCAAAAACGTTTTAGTTTCATGATAAACTCCTTTGATTTGCATTAAATGCTGTAAATAGGATTATATTTCTTGCCTTGTACTGACGTATAGGAGCTTTGGGTTTTAAGATTTTCTTCTCTCCTTTTTTTTAAAGGAAAATTTGTATTAAATTCGAAAGCCATAAACCATTGATGATTGGATAATTTCAGCATTTTTAATTTATTTTTCTTAAATTGCAGTTTCTTAGCTAACATTATTTAAAAATAGCTTCAAATGTCATAAAGGCAACTTAGAGGAGAAGTAATATACTGCTTATAATTATTTATTTTTCATTTTGCATGCAATGTGACGTATACTGAATTTTAAGCGTATAGTTTTGGTGCATTTTTTTTTTTTTTGCGTAAACGTATCAATAAGCTTTAAAAAGAGAAGGTCAATAAAACAAAGAAAACATAATGAAAAAAAAATGTGTATTTTCCATTTTCGAGCTTTAAAAATGTATGAATCATGAAATCCGGTAACTGTCATAATTGATTAGACGTTCCATATGATCTGTAGTATGGGAAGACAATGCTTCTATATTTTCAATCTGTTTATCGCGTCCCATTGCGACATCTCTGTTCACAGTTGTACACATGTGTTCTATTATACTCCTTGTGCATCTTCTTGCATACATTTCTTCAGAAATTAATCAATAGTCTCTACACTGCTTCGCTCCACTTAATATATCTTTGAATCTTCTCTCATACATATTAGATCATTTAGCAACTTGATTTCTATCCCTGAAAATAAATGAACAAACTTTACTTACATGTATGGTAACGACATAACATAAAAATACAGTAGTTCATACTAAAAACAACTCTTTAAAGATTTCCTTATTTAAGTTTAAAAAATCAAAAGACTTTACAAAGTTTTTGTAGAAAAAAAACTTTTGTAAAAAATATCAGAGCTTTATTACTGAAAACAAAAATTTTGTTTAAAGTAATTTAATGTAGGTAATTGCTTACACATAAGGGTTATTCCTCAAAAAGTGTAACATTTCCATCACATGAATATTAAAGTAAAAATTTTAAGCAATACTTCATTTTAAAATAATTTTTTATTGCGATAAAAATATAGCTATTTAAACTTGTTATCTATTTTCTTATAAAAAATATTTTTCAATAAGTTTTTGGTTCACAGCACGTAAATTCTCACCTCCGTAGCATGTCATAAACCTGGTGTTCATGCTAATATTGCTTAATAACTTGCTTGATTAAATGAATACATTTATTTAAGCATTATTTATTACGCAAGTATCTCAAATACTAAATGTTTAATTCATTTACATTTTCCACTCAGTGATTTAGTTAATTTTAGTAAAGGATAACGAATTACGTCACACTAATTATCTCTTCCATTACACGAACATAAAGTGGCATTTTTCATTGATCGCCATATTTATTTCCAATGATGCAGGTCAGTTGTCTTATTTATTTTAAGCTATAAAAAAGCTGCCAGATTTCATTTGAGAAACAAGAAGACATATTTTGTTTTAAAACCGAAGTGTGGTTATTTAGAATTTTACCTCCGCGAGTTTAAAGCGCAGGTATGTAAAGTATTTAAGAAAAAAAAAATTACGTTTTTATATGCTTAGCATGCGCAGATTGCAGCAACAGCAAATAAAATTTCGTTCGCTTAACAATGTATCCAATAGGTTTATTTTTATAGAGAGCTCCTCACCTCCCGTCAATCTCACTTCCGTGACTTAAAGCTCGTCTCTTTGATATATATATATATATATATATATATATATATATATATATATATATATATATATATATATATATATATATATATATATATATTATATATATATATATATATATATATATATATATATATATATATATATATATAATGGATATTTTTGTATCTTTATTTATTAGCAAAATCATTTTAATTTATTCAGGCCATTGTTTATGATCACTGTCAGCAAGTAAGAGTTTTATATAAAAATGTAAAAATCGAAAAAACATAAGGTTTTGAATAAGAAAAAAAAATTACACATAAGAAAAAAAAAAGACCCATAAATACTTTTTCAGACGTTTCATGTTAAAATTATTTTTTCAAAAAACGTCAAACATTCAGCAATTCTGAGTTTAATGCTAAACGGTAAAGGTGAAGAAAAATATTTCATAATCTTGTAGTAGCTTAATAGTATTTTTATTATATTTTTTATCGAAGATTTTTTCTCAAAACGACCAACATTTCATATTAATGCCAAGCATATTTAACATCGTTTTTAAATGAAATATAATGCTAAGTAATTGCATTTAAGAATAACAAAATGTCTTTAGATTTTAATACAATTCAAACTCTAATTTCAAATTATCGTTTTTCTTGCTTGCTTAAACATAGTAACAATGTAAGAAAATTTAAAAAAAAACATCATAGATTATTTCCGGGTAACTAAAAGACTTCTTATGTTTCCATCGATTTGATATGCAAAACAAGTATCCTTGCAATAAAGTATCCTGAATGGCTACAAATTGCATGAATGCATACTTCTTCATAATGTGAAAAATATTTTTAGCGAAATAAACGCAGCTTTTAAAAAAGCGTTTCACCTCCACTACAAAAGATAGACTGCTGTTTTAACAGTATAATACTGGCAGCCGAGGTTCCAATTTAAAACAGTAAAATACACAGTTATAAACTGTATAACTAGCAGTTTTACATTTTCTTACGGTAAAGTTAGATATTTTACAGTTTATTGCCGTAAAAGTTAGCTGTATTATACTGTAAAAACAACAGTATAATACTTGCAGCAGAGGTTCCAGTTTAGAACTGTGAAACGCAGGGTGATAAACTAAAATTAGCAATTTTATCGTTTATTACTCTAAAATTAGCAACTTTACCTTTTAGTACTGTAAATTTTTGCAGTTTCTTACTGTAAAATTAGCAATTTTTAGTTTTTTACTTTAAAATTACATGTATTATACTGTAAAAAACATTCATTTTTTTAGTGTGCAGTTCACATACTACTTAGTCAGGTTGACTGCATTTCACATGTGAGCAAAGTTCAGTCTCTGGATACATTGACTTTGCAAAAATTTCAGACAGTTAAGGTGTTGGGTTTTTTCTTCGATCTTGCATGAGCCTTGGCCTCATTTGCTAGAGGAGCTTTCCTGTTAAATCCGGATGATGCGAAACTATAACTATAATCAAATATAAGTAGGTATATTTGAAAGGTTTCTGCTTTAACAATAAAACGTGACTGGTTTTTATTAGAAAGATTTTTGAATTTCTTAAAGATTTTTGCTTGATTTCAAGAAGATTACTGACTTTTTGAAGAAAATGTTCATATTTTCAGCGAAATACGTCAGTGGAATAATTTGGGTGCACATTTGCTGACTGTTTTTTTAAATGTCAGATTAGGGCCTGTCAGAGATATAAATGAGAGGAAAAGTGTCAATGAGCATAAGGAACATACACCGTTGAGAATGAAAACATACAAATGATGATAGGTCCTTAAATTGAGAAAAAAACATGTAAAAGGTTATTTGAAGAGTGAACTAAATATGAAAAAAAGAAGTAATAAGATACTGAAGAGCGAACATGGCGTTTTCCAAAATTAGAAACACTATTGTTTTTTATAAAGTCAAATTCTTTAATGAAACAAAAATATCAAATATTAATGTTTCGAAAATCAAGTTTCAAGTTTTAATAATTTAATAAAAATATACATTTTATGAATGTACATATTTTGTATGTTCCTGAAATTTTTTTGTAAGTTTATATATTCATGAAGATAGGAAATCGACGGATTTTGCTTTTACGAATTGATATTTTCATGAAGAAATGCACTTTTGAATTTACGCATATTAAACTCAGAATACTAATCTATAACTAACCTTTCTTATTAATGCAGGTTTAACCCTTCATTGTATGGTGTGCCTGATCTGGCACAAACCAAAAAAACCCTCATATATTCCTATAATATTTAAATGCAGTTAAGCTGAGCTTCGTGCTCCTTCTGAAACATCGCTATAACAGTTTAGTGCGATTTTTATGCAATAGTTGCACTAGTCTAGGTATTATGCAGTTCTTGCTTTTGAAAAATAGATTGTTTGCATTACAGTAAGAAGTGTGCTTAATCATTATTTCCTTTGTTCGAAAAGTGTTTAAATATATATGCTGTACTTAGTGGCAAAATTTGTTTGTTCCACTTATGGCACGAAACACATTGTTGATTATTACACGTATCGGTATAAGCATGTACTATGTGCTTTGCGCCATATGTGGAATAAACAAATAAAACATCATTTTTGGTACACATTTTTAAGATGAATTTTTTTCTTCATTTTTCCTGAACTCAGGGCTATTAAAAGGTAACATATGATTTTTTTCATGAAAATATAAAAAATCGTGCAGTGAAAGGTTAAAAATCATTATTACTCATGTTTTTAATGAAAACTTTTGTATATAATGTAGAGGAAAGAATTTTAAAATGTTTAAAAATAATAATTAAAGTTTTTTTTCTCAAAATGTTAAGAACATAAGTAAGTTTTTAAATTTAAACGAAAAACAGGCACATATTTCAATAAAAATATCACAAAAAAAAATTAAATAAATAAAAAGTAACCTCAAAGGTTGAAATTAATATTCTAGAGCGTAACTAAACTCAAAAATGTAAACAAATAAATTTGAAAAAGCTTTCTAAGAAGAAAACAGTACAAAAGGATTACGTAGAAGTTTTTTTTTTTTTTTTTTGTTAAGTGAAATGCCAAGGAAATATAACATAAATGACTTTATACGTATTTTCAGCCATATTTGCAACCAATATGTTTTTTTCAATACATATAGCTTAGTTTATTAGGATATTTGCAATTTCATTCTTATTCAAATACTTCCGTTATGAAAAAACAACTATCCAAATAAAATGAGAATATCCTAACTCACTTGGGAATTCTTTTTGGAACGGAAAAATGTTTTTGAGAGATTTTTCTGTGCATAAGTTGAAGGAAACAAGCAGCTTATTATCTATTTTCGAAAGAGAAATTCGTTTTCGAATCATATCACCCTTTATTTTTCATTAATAGTTTCTCAATTAGCTAATTGAATGTTGCTAATTAGGATTAAAAAGTGTATTTTAACCAATAAAATAGAGCATTCGTTGAAAGAGAAAAATATTTTGGATATTACACTGTAAAAAATGTTTTAACAGTATAATACGGCTAATTTTATAGTAATAAAATAAAAATTGCTAATTTTGCAGTTTATTGCAGGGCATTTTGCAATTTTAAACTGAAACTTTGCTGCTAGCATTATACTGTTGTTTTTACAGCATAATACTGCTAAGTTTTACGGCAATAAACTGTAAAACTGCTAGTTTTAGTTTATTACTGTGCATTTTAGTTTTTAACTGGAACCTCGGCTGCCATTATTCTACTGTAAAAAGGACAGTTAATTTTGTGTGGTGTGCATATTATGATTGTCTTTTAACAACCAAAATCAATTCAATAGTTTGGTATTGAGCTTTAAAATGTCTCATAAGCAATATTAAATTGTAAATGTGATAGAAGAAACAAAAATATTCTCCCTAATTCTTTATTCCAGAAAGAGCGTGCTAGCTTTCCTTGGAAATACGCTTCGGTTTTAGACATACAATTACATCAAAAAATAATTCGAAGGTCCGCACATAGATCAACTGTGGGTAAGAAAAGTTAAGAATTGTCAGAAACAGGATGGTGATCCTAATGATGAAAATGAAGAATCGGATTGCCTACAATATAAGAAAGATTTTTCTAAGTTCATTATATATTTAGTTTACTGTGCAAAAAGCAAAATAGTAGGCCTGCAACGCTAGTAGTGATGATAGTGAAGATGACGAAGCAGTTAGTGTTTGTGTCAAATGTATTATGACCCAATATCAGTTTAGTCAGCGGAGTCAGCCCAATGTGTACCTTACAAAAGCATTATACAGGTTAACTACAAATCATTCTTTCTTTTTCGAAAAGCTATTCACCCAGAAGTACTGCACAGACAGTGATGAGGAATACAGGAAAATATTCCTAAAGTCATCAAGATTTGTATTGGGTTACCACGTGGTAATACAAATACAGCATTTTTGAAATGAAAACAGAACAATGTAAATGGAAACAGGAACAGCTAATTTTATTGTGTTGCAATATACGCGTTGTTTATCTGCTCTTGTTGTGTTTACGGGGCATATTAATTATCTCGCTTACGTATCCATAGTACCAAAAGCGTTAAAAGAAGTCAAAGGCATGATTAGCGCAGACCAGGATATTACCAGGACGTAACATACACGAAAAAAGAACTACTTTTCTTGTTTCGTTGCCTTTTTAAAGATAATGCACTGGTATTACCACCAAGTTAACACTATTCCAAATCTTAATGAGTTTATTCACTGTAAAAAATGAATGTTGTTCTTGAAGTATAATACAGCTAATTTTATTGTAATAAACTGTAAAATTTCTACTTTTACATTACTAAACTGTAAAACTTCTAATTTTACGGAAATAAACTGCAAAATTGCTAATTTTACAGTTTATTACCAAGTACTTTAGTTTTAAGCTGGAACCGCTGCTGCCAGTATTATACTGTTGCTTTTATAGTACAATACAGCTAAATTTTACGGAAATATATTGTAAAATTTCTAACTTCAATGTAAGAAACTGTAAAATTGCTAGTTTTAGAGTTTATTACTGTGCATTTTACAGATTTAATTTAGAACCTCGGCTGACAGTATGTTACTGTAAAAACGACAGCTTATTTTTTGCAGTGCGGTTATTTTTACATATTATTCATCGTTGTACATGTAACCTTTTTGGATATCTAGAATTTCGGAAACGATTGACTCATTTGTTGTAACCGCGTATACAAAACCCCAGACTAAGCCAATGCATCTCCCAACAGTAAGAACTGGACGCAATTAAGTACTTCTTTCTTTTTAATTTAAATTGCTAAAAGTATTAGATGTACATCAAAAATTTACCCGTATGTTTAAATTATTCAGCAATGAACACTAGCTGTTGATCTATGGAGTTTTGACATGAATAGTATCAGTAAATGGGTCATTTTCACCATTTGCTTACATTTCAGAATTTTTAAGTAATTTTTTAAACTTGCTATTTTCTTTTAAAATAACTAACAGATGTTTTGTCACATATTTTAGGTGTGTGAAAAAGTAATTGGTTGTACACTTTGATGCTTAATTAAGTATTAAAATGCTGTCGTAAGACTTTAAATTGCAATAAAAATTGTCGTCCATTACCATACAAAATCAATATGAAATCTCACTTTTGAACTATATCATAGCGCCTAGAACCAATTTCATTTGAAATTATTGGGATCCTTAAAGTTTAAAACGATGTTTGTGATTATTAAAGTAAGGATCAAAAACTGTATGGTAACGGATTTGACCAGTAACGGACTTGACATTTCAACCAAAATGTCAAATTATGGCAAGGTTGTCGAATTTGAAAATTAAACAACCATATGCATTTTCTTAGAGTTGTATATCAAACAATACTTCGGGGTAAAAGTTTAGAAAAAGTAAAAATTAATACTGAAATCTTTGGTAACAGACTTGACAAAGAATAAAAATACGCACCTGAAAGAAATCTTGTGCGAAACGCCACAGCAATACCTCTCGACTCAGGAAAACAAAATGGTACGAAATAGTTACGTCACTAGTTTGTTAAGTTAACTGAATACGTGTTACTATCTTTTGACTGCAATAAATACCTTTTTTAGCTAAGATAATCTTAGGGTAACGGACTTGACAAGAACTGCCGGACAAAATATATTCATACATTTCTTAATGAAAAAAAAATTACCATTGTCAATATTTATTATGAATATCATGTACTAATAGTCAATATATAAAAATAATTTGTTGTATATACTTTTTTATACAATTAAGTACATAAAAAAAGTAGTTGAACTTGCGAAAATTAGAAATGGACAAGCGTTTTAGCCTTGATCCTCATTTTTAAAGACTTATATAAAAATAAATAAATAAATTTAAATAATTTTTTGAGTGATATAATTTTTTGGGGGGTATTTCTTGCAGAAAATAACTGTTTGCATTGAATTTAAAACATAAGTAATGCTTCAAAATTGTCTTTTTAACCTCCGGACAGCAAATGTAAGCAAATTTTGAAAATGACCCAAATACATCTTGCTTTAACTTCTGTGTGTTTAATTTGCTTTTACATATAAAATCAGAATTGCAATTACAATGAAATATCCTACTTTTGAGCAGGAGACTTTCAAAAAGTTTCGGAAAAAGCAATGTATTCGTACAAATGTATTCTGTTATATTTTGATTTATGCGTCTGCACAAATGACTCATTTTCAAAAACTTTTACACAGTAATTTTTACGATCATACTGTTCATAACCAGAAGCTTTAACTTTTTATTGCATGACATTAACCCTGGTTGGAATGAAAATCGATCACTGCAATGATTTAACTATACAGATAATTTTAACATTTTGAGCTATTAAAAATATACGGACAAAATGTACTTAAAGATAGCAATCTTTTATTGATTTTATTAAAATTCAGTTCATATTTTTTGCATTTGCGTGATTCAAATTAGTAGTTTGGTAAATTAACTTTTTATTGCCTAGTTCAAATTTTGATGATGATTTGGTCGAATAACTAGCGCAATATGAATTTAATTACCATTAACTCAAAAATTATGCTACTAATTTTTCAATAAAAACTGAAGAACTACGCTTACTAAATGTAGAAATTGTTTCAGCCAAGGTAATGCCTGTAGTTTGCTTATTTTCTTTAAATATTATGTTAATGAACATTATATCCATTACATCAGGATTGTTTGTAATTTTTTAAAAAATGACTCTAGAAAACTCTATCGTTGAATGTAATAACATATTTATAAATGCAGATACAAATGTGCCATTTCGAACAGCATATATACATATCAGCCATATGTAAACCATAAAGCTGAGTTTTTGTTAATGTCAAATTGATGGAGTGATCGAGAGAGCTCAAAATTAAATTCTCGCACCTTTATAGATCTTCAAATTTATTTATAACACAGTTCATCCATAACAAAGCATTTTCAGCTGAAGTTGACATAAGCACGAACTTTTAACCTACACAGCAGCAAACAATAATTTTACCGCTTTATGAATATCTGAAACATGAAATTAGTATTTTATCATATTCATACATTCATATATATATACATACGTATAAAATGTTTCTTTTCCTTTTAAATTTCCAATAAAATTTTTAAGGAAATTTGCAGAAACAAATTTTTTTCTATACTTTTCAGTTGATAACTGTTTCTTATTACATTCATAAGATATAACTGGTGCCATCAAACACTTCATAGTTTGTTTTCGTTTGAAGAAAAAATACCAACAGAAAAGAAAATGAATAATGGGATAAAAGTGGAAGACACATCAACTACAGTACATTAAAAAATGGCAGATTACCGAGTTAGTTTCAGGATTTCATTGCTTGATCAAACTTGTCGATGAAAGGGTCACGACGTGTTCTTTTTTTTTTTTTTTTTTAATTGTGATTTTTTGCCTGCCCTCTTATTAATCAGTTAAGTATGCGTTTACAATTTTGATATTGGCTGGTTTCTCCTTATTTTTAATTTTCCCTCTAAGTAACTATCGCCCCTTTATCGCCCCTCAATAATTTATCACCCTCTTGAAGAGCCAAGTCGTCCCGAGATTGGGAGCCACTGCTGTAGACCAATGTATTGTACTTAATAAGCACTACACAATAGGGTGGAGCGAAAAAAACAAAGTTTTTATTTTCGAATCGTAATAGTGCGGAAAAGTTGCGATTGGTGAAGACTTACAAAACAAAAAAAAATTTTTTGAAATCGGATAATATCTTCCGTTCCCGCAGCGAGCCTGAAATTTTGAAAAAATGAAAATTTTTATGTGTTTTTAGCAATTTTTTAAAGTTTTTGTTTCAATGCTTATTTTAATGCTCTTGGACGGAAAAGTTACGATTGATGAAGCCTTCTGAAATTTTAAAAAATATATTGAGATCGAATAATACCTTCTGATCCAGGAACAAGCCAGAAAAACCAAAAAATTGTAAATTTTCAGCTTTTTTGGGAGGGATTAAAAAAATTTTTAAAAAATGTTCTCATTTTTTTTCTTCTTTTTTACCCGGTATCATAGCGTAAAGAATTTTAAAAAGCACTATATTACTCTTAAACATTAATTTTTTAGGTACTGTCGTCCCCGCTTAATCGGATAACGGATAAACGAATACCCCGCTTATACGAATAAAATATCTTGGAACCGATGCCACAGACGTAATGGCTAAGATCCCCGCTTAATCGAATAACCCGTTTAATTGAATAATATTTCTTGGAACCGACAGTATTTGTTTAAGCGGGGCCGACAGTATCTTCTAAGCATGCAAAACTACCATTCTTCACAACAATGAAACACTTTCAACTAATAGAAAATTATAAAATATTTTGCAAAATTTCTACAATCCAATACAAAAACCCACTAAATAAGATACACAATCGCAAAATAAACGCAAATTTTAATCACTAAACTATAAACAATTTTAATGCCTAACTAATTATATACGATTTCTTAACCGCCTTTTGAAGTCTCTGCCTTCTAAAATCTGTTACCTAACCTAACTGACTACCCTCAGAATTCTTTAATATTAATTTAATTAAAAACTAATTTTTGTTCAGTCTTTAAGATTAAACTTAGTTAGGTTAGGTAGTGTATATAATGAGACTGAAAAGGCAATTAAAAATTAAGAAACTAACATATAATGAGGTAAGTATTAAAATAGTTTATCGTTTAAAGTTAAAAAATATTGTTCATCTTATGAGTGAGTGTTTTGTTCAGTGGATTTTTGTTCTGAAAAAGTTAAACAAAGTTAGTTAATAGGTATGGGTAAGAAAATGTGTGTTAATATTATGTATTATTTTTTCTTTTTAGTTGCCGATTGTTTTTCAATAGCGGTTTTATTTTTTATTTAAAAATAATTTTGTGTATGAGAAATTAGAAATCAACAAAATCTAAAATTTATTTTGTCTTCTAGACTAATACATTCATTATATTTATGGCTTTCATATCAAATGTGTTCTAAAATCATCACCAAGATGCTCTATAGTAAAATTTTAAGCACAAAATTCTCTGCAATCGTGTTTTAAATGTTCAGCTTTCATGATAACGTGTTTTAACATTTTTTGCATAAAGCAAATGGGGGTGTGTGGGGCATAACTATGCCTTTGCCTTCCCCGCAGTGCCCTCTCCTTGTCAAATGCTTTGCAATCCTTAATTTTTGCTACACCTTGCCCCACTTTGCTTGGGACTGTGTTACTGTAGGAACCAACATAACCTTAAACAAACTTAAAGCAACTAAAAAGCAAAAAATAATCAATAACATTTACATAAAATTTTTTACCCATGCCTATTAATTAAATTCTTTGAACTTTTTCAGTACAAAGATCCACTGAAAAAAATACTCACTCATAAGATGAACAATATTTTTTAACTTTAAACGATAAACTATTTTAATACTTACCTCATTATATGTTAGTTTCTTAATTTTTAATTGCCTTTTGCAGTCTCATTCTATACACTACCTAACCTAACTAGGTTTAATTTTAAAGACTGAACAAAAATTAGTTTTTAATTAAATTAATATTAAAGGAGCCTGAGGGTAGTCAGTTAGGTTAGTTAACAGTTTATAGAAGGCACAGACTTCAAACGGCGGTTAACAAATTATATGTAATTAGTTAGGCACTAAAATTGTTTATAGTTTAGTGATTAAAATTAGCGTTTATTTTGCGATTGTGTATCTTATTTAGCGGGTTTTTGTATTGGATTGTAGAAATTTTGGAAAATATTTTATAATTTTCTATTAGTTGAAAGTGTTTCATTGTTGTGAAGAATGGTAGTTTTGCATGTTTAGAAGATACGGAAGAAGATGTCGGCCCCGCTTAAACAAATACTGTCGGTTCCAAGAAATATTATTCGATTAAACGGGGTATTCGATTAAGCGATGATCTTTAACATTACGTCTGTGGCATCGGTCCCAAGATATTTTATTCGTATAAGCGGGGTATTCGTTTATCCGTTATCCGATTAAGCGGGGACGACAGTACCTAAAAAATTAATGTTTAAGAGTAATATAGTGCTTTTTAAAATTCTTTACGCTATGATACCAGGTAAAAAAGAAGAAAAAAAATGAGAACATTTTTTTAAAATTTTTTTAATCCCTCCCAAAAAAGCTGAAAATTTACAATTTTTTGGTTTTTCTGGCTTGTTCCTGGATCAGAAGGTATTATTCGATCTCAATATATTTTTTAAAATTTCAGAAGGCTTCACCAATCGTAACTTTTCCGTCCAAGAGCATTAAAATAAGCATTGAAACAAAAACTTTAAAAAATTGCTAAAAACACATGAAAATTTTCATTTTTTCAAAATTTCAGGCTCGCTGCGGGAACGGAAGATATTATCCGATTTCAAAAAAATTTTTTTCGTTTTGTAAGTCTTCACCAATCGCAACTTTTCCGCACTATTACGATTCGAAAATAAAAACTTTGTTTTTTTCGCTCCACCCTACTACACAATTACAGACGTAAACGTTTTACTAAGTAAACTTTTTTTCAGAAAATTACTTAAAGAAAAAAAAAGAGTTTTTTAGACAGACCGAAATTAAAATTCACGTTTGCCGGAAAAAGTATTTAATTCATATTCTCTGTTGAAGGTGATGACGGTTACTGTTATTCATTTCATTCAAGTTAACACACCTGCTTTTTAGATCTTAATTATTCATTATACCTTCCAATAGTCCATAGATTATAAAGGTAAACTACATTAAATTAAGCATCTATCTGCTTCTACAGAATGCATTAGTTTATTATTATTGGAGTTAGTTTATGATTTCAGAGCCTTGCGTGTTGAGCTAATAATGTACATTGATTGGGATGAGGTTAGCCTCATTTACGATAATCAGCTGTGAACACAAACCGTTGCAACAGACATTTTAATCATTAAGTCTCTTTTCTAAAGCATAAAAGCGTTTATGAGCTTCGTATTAGGCACATAAATTTGGACTATGGGTACGTCTACAAACGATATCAAGCTTTGAGATGGGAGGGAGGATTTATGAAATTAGTACAGTTTGTGACAGAGGGAAGGAGAGGATAATAGGAAGCGCGAGATCATATGTTTTTTTTTTTTTTTTAATTACAACATGCTTTTAAAAGTAGCGTGACATGTGATAAGGGGTGAGGTGAAGTACGACACTCTGACAGGATGGGATTTGGGGGGGGGGGGACATATTGATGAAAAGTGCGATATCATGTATGGACGGAACCAAAATTATTTCTCTAACAAATTGAATGGAAACGTATTTCGCTAACAAAACCTTAGCAGGAAATGCAGCTGCATTGTCTAACTTCTGTAATTTAAAGAAAATGAATTAACTATCGATCATACATGTCCTAGTTAGTTTTAATACTTTAAACGTACAGTCATTTTTGGTAACATTGAGTCACACAATATCTCTATTTTAAACTAACCCACTCACGTTTTAATAGATTTGTTATATTTTTGTTAGAAAAAAAGAAATAAACACTACTAAACTGGTGTATAGTTAATTAAGGTTTTTCAACGTTTTTCTAAAAAAAAACTGCAGTGCTGTAGACACGTGTTTTGGGGTTACAACAAACCCCTTTTTCAATGCAAAGAAGTGTGAGCTTTAAAATGAAAAGTCATTCGAGAAAAGAGAGAAAATTCTTTTCTCGGATGGATTTCATCTCAATGCACACAAGCCTTTGCATTAAGAAAGGGGTTTCTTTTTGTATTGTACGAAACAAAAACACGTGTTGTACACGAAAAACGTGTTTTCAGCACTCTGCAATTTTTGTACGAAAAACGTTGAAAAACCAAAATAAACTTTTCAAGAACGAAGTAATTATTCAATATGTAGCGTATAGTTATCAAAGAAAGGAAATAGTCAATATTAAGTTATTTAAAAATCAATTCTAGCTTGGTTTTCAGCTATCCTGTCTCTATTTTAAATTTCCCTACTCAAGATTTAAATAGATTTATTGTATTTTTAGTAAAATCCTATTTTGACGTTTTTTTAGTTAGGTCATAAATAAGATGCAAAATAAGTTTTTTTAATAAAAGTAGTGAAATTTAAATGCAATAAAAGAAACTTCTTAAAGTAGAAAAAAACATCCTTTGTATTTAGCAGTGGGGTCATGCCATGTCAAGTGTACAAGACGTCCCCACTCGACCCCCTTCAATTTTGATGACAATTTTTTTCGATGTACATATAAGACTTGCTTGAAGCCATACCAAATTTTAGCTCCATAAGCCCTATGGTTCAGCCAATATAAATTATTTTGTAAAGGCCTCTTTTTCGTGTCGTGAAAAAAATGACCAAATTGTCAAGTTTCTGCTTTCATTGCTCGTGACCTAAGACGATTTTCAGACTCAAATTTGTCAAATCTTATCACTGTTTACGGTATAAGAGCTTGCTTGTGTAACATAAGCTCAATGTACTGTAGAATTTTTACAATTTGCTAACAAAATCGGTAAATAATCGTATTTTGGCAAATTTTGACCATACGTTATCAGCTTGTATCTTCTGAGAGAATGGCTTTCTAAAGCTATTTCTTTCCTCGTTCGTAGATTGTTAGTATGTCCAAAAGGTGTGCAAGTGGCAACTTGATAGCTCAGAAACTTGCTGAATTATTCGAGTTGAAATTCCAAGCAAAAACGGTTTTCCTCAATTTTGTCTCAATTTCAAATGGCAATATCTCAAAAGGGTCATCTCAAATTTCAATTTTATTTACATCATTGGAAAGAACACACTTTTCTTAACTAAAAAGCGTTGGTTTTATTTTTGAGACAAACCAGTTTCAAGGGAATATTGCAGATCAAAATTGTGTACGTTATTCCACGTGAAATCAAAGAAAAAAGGCATAGACCTTAAAAGTTCATGTCAATTTGCTCTAATAAAATTGAAAGAAGCTAGTGTACTTAAGTTCTGATGAAAAAAACCTTTTTTAGATATGTTTGAACTTTAATTTTTGTGTGCACATCCGTTAAAACTCAAGAAAAGACAACAAAAAATTTTGTTTTGAACAAAAAGAGTTTTTTTTTATCGCCGCTATGAGAGCTTGAGGGCAATTCCATCGTTACAGACGTAACAATCGCAGACTTTGAACACTAATAATTCTGGTTTGGGCTGATGAAAGTCTTCAATTTTTTTTCCTGTAGTGTAACTTGATGATGTTTATGCTACATTAAATTTGCGTGCAGATTGCTTAATTACAAAAAAATACAGAAATTAAAAACTGCCTGTTACAGACGTAATTCACAAAACAGCAAAAACTCGACTATGTCATACAACTTACAATATTCCTCTGAATTATACGGAAATTTTGAACTTTTTTTTTTTAATACGTATTCTAGAGACTTCAAGCTTTCTAAAACCATAAAGATTGTGTGGATTTTGACTGCCGAATTAGTGAAAAAAATTCATAAACTTGTTACGGACGAAACAAAGTGGTGTTACAGACGTAACATCTCTGATTTGAAAGTAGAAAACAGTATTTTAAAGCAGGAATAAACAAAGATTTTTGTGCTAAAACAATACAGTAGCATTAATTAACACATTATTTGAATATTTTAAGTTATACTGTAACAGTTTTAGAAAATTTGGGTAAGTCTGGGGGAGTTGAGAGCATATGCCGATATGTCAATATGTAACAATGAATTAATGCATCTTAAGACAATTATTTCCAAGAAAGATTGACACAAGAAAAGTTTAGAAAAGGGGCCTTCACACAAATTTATTTATTTGTATTCTTAAAATTAATGCATAATGGGACTAATACATAAAAAAATCGGAAAAAGTAAATTCCTCCCTGAAATCAGTGATTGGTCTTAGGAGAACTTAAAAATTTAAAAATGTTGGATGATATAGCAGAATACTAGTACCAAACTAAAATTTAACCCTCTTGGTGACAGTTGGTCAATTTTGATAATTTTTTTTGAATGAAAAAATGTGTCCTTTTTCGTCCGACGTTCTCGAAATTCGAACGGCATTTTCGTATTCTGTTCGAAAACAATGCATTTCGCGGGCTTTTAGCAAATTCGCGATGTTAGCCCACCGTTCTTCCAATTTTGGCGTCAGCTTTAAAACATTTTCCTGGGCATATAAATAATTTTAACTTTTTCTGCAATGGAGTTTGCACACTGAAAAAAGGAAAGAGCGTCGTTGACAAATGCTGTTCTAGATCTTACTCTCTGCCACACATGGTGCCTGACCATACCCTCAACTCCATCCACAGCTCCCTTTCCATGTAACGTAGCAAAAAAATGCCAGTTGAGGTATAAATTATAATCAGTTATACCATATGTGTATTTTATTAATCTTAAGAAATAAATTTTAATTACATGCCGACATAATTAAAAATTTCAAAATCAGAATACCAGAAACTTTAGTACTCGTACCATATTATGCTATATACATGTATTGCTCATCCTGTGCTTTTTACCTATGGGCCATTCCTTGAAAAGTGAAACCAATTGGTCAAAAATTCATATTGAAGTTATGTTGCTATACATCATTTTAAAGCTTAAGATGTATATTTTAAGAATCCTGCATTGGTTTTTTGGTGAGAGTTAGAATAATACTTGTTTTCTTAGTTGGAAGTACGATATTCACGAACTTGTAAAAATCAGAAAAAAGAACACATTTTCAAATGCATATTTCTTATCGAAAAATAAAAACAAAAGTAACTACTTGTAGCACAATTTTAACTACTAAGACGGTACTATAATAATATGCACTTATTAATTTTTTTTGAATTGATCTAAATGGTGTAATTGAAGTTTGAAAAAAAGAAGTTTGATGTTACATCTGTAACAAAAAAGAAGCAAAAGTTGTCATTACGTCCTAAAAAATCAAAATAAAAAAAAACCCTTAATGGTCCTTTTGGCAAATTCTTAGAGTAATTGCCCACCATAGTTAAAAATCCTGCAACTGATTTAGTTTTTAAATTAATGCTGTTACAGACGTAACATTTCGGACATAACAAACGGCTCTATGTTACGTCCGTAGCAAAAGTAAATTTCCAATTAAATAGGTAAAAAGCACAGGATGAGCAATACATGTATATAGCATAATATGGTACGAGTACTAAAGTTTCTGGTATTCTGATTTTGAAATTTTTAATTATGTCGGCATGTAATTGAAATTTATTTCTTAAGATTAATAAAATACACATATGGTATAACTGATTATAATTTATACCTCAACTGGCATTTTTTTGCTAAGTCACATGGAAAGGGAGCTGTGGATGGAGTGGGGGTATGGTCAAGCATCAGGTTTGGCAGAGAGTAAGATCTAGAACAGCATTTGTCTTTTTCCTTTTTTCAGTATGCAAACTCCATTGCAGAAAAAGTTAAAATTATTTATATGCCCCAGGAAAATGTTTTAAAGCTGACGCCAAAATTGGAAGAATGGTGGGCTAACATCGCGAAATTGCCAAAAGCCCGCGAAATGCATTGTTTTCTAACAGAATAGGAAAATGCCGTTCGAATTTCGAGAACGTCGGACGAAAAAAGGACACATTTTTTCAATCAAAAAAAATTATCAAAATTGACCAACTGTCACCAAGAAGGTTAAATTTTAGTTTGGTACTAGTATTCTGCTATATCATCCAACATTTTCAAATTTTTAAGTTCTCCTAAGACCAATCACTGATTCCAGGGAGGAATTTGCTTTTCCCGATTTTTTTATGTAGCAGCCCCATTATGCATTAATTTTAAGAATACAAATAAATAAATTTGTGTGAAGGCCCTTCTAAACTTTTCTTGTGTCAATCTTTCTTGGAAATAATTGTCTTAAGATGCATTAATTTATTGTTACATATTGACATATCGGCATATGCTGTCAACTCCCCCAGACTTACCCAAATTTTCTGAAACTCTTACAGTATAACTTAAAATATTCAAATAATGTGTTAATTAATTCTACTGTATTGTTTTAGCACAAAAATCTTTGTTTATTCCAGCTTTAAAATACTGCTTTCTACTTTCAAATCAGAGATGTTACGTCTGTAACACCACTTTGTTTCGTCCGTAACAAGTTTATGAATTTTTTTCACAAATTCGGCAGTCAAAATCCACACAATCTTTATGTTTTTAGAAAGCTTGAAGTCTCTAGAAAACGTATTTAAAAAAAAAAGTTCAAAATTTCCGTATAATTCAGAGGAATATTGTAAGTTGTATGACATAGTCGAGTTTTTGCTGTTTTGTGAATTACGTCTGTAACAGGCAGTTTTTAATTTCTGTATTTTTTTGTAATTAAGCAATCTGCACGCAAATTTAATGTAGCATAAACATCATCAAGTTACACTACAGGAAAAAAAATTGAAGACTTTCATCAGCCCAAACCAGAATTATTTGTGTTCAAAGTCTGCGATTGTTACGTCTGTAACGATGGAATTGCCCCTATTTAATTGGAAATACTTTTGCTACGGACGTAACATAGAGCCATTTGTTATGTCCGAAATGTTACGTCTGTAACAGCATTAATTTAAAAACTAAATCAGTTGCAATATTTTTAACTATGGTGGGCAATTACTCTAAGAATTTGCCAAAAGGACCATTAAGGGTTTTTTTTAATTTTGATTTTTTAGGACGTAATGACAACTTTTGCTTCTTTTTTGTTACAGACGTAACATCAAACTTCTTTTTTTCAAACTTCAATTACACCATTTACATCAATTCAAAAGAAATTAATGAATGCATATTATTATAGTACCGTCTTAGTAGTTAAAATTGTGCTAGAAGTAGTTATTTTTGTTTTTATTTTTCGATGAGAAATATGCATTTGAAAATGTGTTCTTTTTTCTCATTTTTACAAGTTCGTGAATATCGTACTTCCAACTAAGAAAAAAAGTATTATTCTAACTCTCACCAAAAAACCAATGCAGGATTCTTAAAATATACATCTTAAGCTTTAAAATGATGTATAACATAGCAACATAACTTCAATATGAATTTTTGACCAATTGGTTTCACTTTTCATGGAATGGCCCTTGAGTCTTTTCTAAGCGTTATCTTAAAGCTCTTAGAACAGAATTTTGGATGTTATGTCACTTAGCAACGTGTCATTAATATTTTAAGGTCATAAAAATCATTTTCCCATTTTTCATCATTTTTCTTTATGGGCAAATTGCAATCATAGGTTGAATATCTAGACACATCCTCGGCAGTATAAAGAATGGATTTTCAATTACTACTTATCATATTTTCAATTACTATTGTTAACATTTACATGGCGGAAATAATTGCAATTTTCAACTCTGTCGAAAACATTCGTTATTGCTTTTCAGAATAATGTCTTTGCAGTCCAGTTATACATATTTTTTATCACATACACACCATATTAATTGTTTTATTTTTTTATTTATCTTATTTATTAATTATTTTTATTGAATTTTTTGAAAAAGAAAAAAAATGCTTTTATGACCTTAAAATATGAATGAAACTTTGCTAAATGACATAACATCCGAAATTCTGTTCTAAGAGCTTTAAGATAATACTTAGAAAAGACTCAAGCTATTTTAGTAGCAATAAAAGAATAATTCTTTTTGTTAAAAACGATTTTTTTTAAAAACCTTTTCTTGAGTTTTAACGGATGCGCACGCAAAAACTAAAGTTCAAAAACATCTAAAAAGGTTTTTTTCATCAGAACATAAGTACACTAGCTTCTTTAAATTTTATTAGAACGAATTGACATGAACTTTTAAGGCCTATGCCTTTTTTTTCTTTGATTTCACGCGGAATAACGTATACATTTTACAACTAGTTGCCATCAACTACACGATAGCGACACCTGAATATGATATTCTCAGACATTGATTTTTTTACTAACGTACTTTAGGATTCTGTTTTAATGTTTATTCATCAAAGTAGCATTTTCATTTTCATCATTTATGTAATTTAACACACTACATTCTTTTTTTTCTTTTGCAATCATTTAGAAAAGTTTTACTAACACAGGCCTTCACTGCATGTAAACCATGGGTTTTGTTGATAATTTAGTCATACTTTTAGAATGAAATTGAAAAATCAAAAGAAATCATTTCCTTTTTTGCTTTAAAGTTTACAACGAAATAGGTTTTTAAAAAAGATTTTAAAA
>JAXGGA010015024.1:0-30371 GCA_038373865.1 Uloborus plumipes | reverse complement strand
ATCAAGCATATTTTCAAATCAGCAGTTTTCATTTCAAAACTGAATCTTTTCGAAATTTGCTCTCCAAAACCTCTAAAGATGTCCCAAAAGTGTTATTCTGCAAAATATTAAACATACTTTGAATGTTACAAACTCATAATACCACAAAACCTTGACAATTTAAGAAAAATATTGTATTGAAATATAAAAAACTCCTCGTAACAACTACCATCTAATGACAAATGTTATTTTAAAGGGTTTTTCCGCAGCTATTTATGAACAGAAATAATTTTAGTCCAATTCAACTTGAGCTTATACCTCTCAACACTATAAAAAACCTATACTTTCATTTTTGCTTTCGATAATTTTCTTTTCAATTAAAAGTTTTCTTTTTCAATCAATTTACATATTTGTTTTAAAATATCTAACAGAATACATGATGTACCCAAATGCTTGTTATATTTTCCGTAGCAAAAAAATCTGCACCTAAATTAGATATAACAACTAGTTGCTATAGCTAACGTTGGCGATCTCCTAACCATCGCCAACTAAATAAATAGATGCATTGGATTACGGCAGCCCTGTTGCTGCGCTGATGGTGTATTGTGCGAAGGGCTATCCGGCCAATTCATGCATAGTAATTAAATAGGGGACTGTTTTTGGCTTCTCGGCTCCGCTTCATTAACGCTAATTGTATTCATTACCAGATCCCTAATCACTCTCGCCCAAACCACCCCTCGCTACCATGAAACTTCACGCCAAAAGAGTTAAATAGTCATCACCATCCTAGGGTTGCCGAGACCTAAGAATTAGTCTCAGTACGTGCAGAGGATGCAGATCTCTTAAGCAAGTGGTATGCGGTTACATGGGATTTTTTTTATCTCAAAGAGAACATTTTAAAAGGTTGTTTCAGAAACACGACCGTTTTGCTTAAATGGAGTTTTATTGCAAAAGTTTAACTAACAAATAAAAGTGTAGTCCTTTATTTTATGTGAATATGCAAAACTTGTGAATAGAATGTATAAAAGAAATGAGAAAATTACATAACGTACTTCCATTTAACGAGAATAAAAGTGAAGTTTTGGCTGCAGAGCTTGACACATATCGAAATAAATAATTACAATTAAAGCAACCAATAATTAATTGACGCAGATAAGAAAAATAGTGCAAAATAATTAACCAATTTAAGCACAACTTGTCTTGATAAATTTACTATTTGCGTTTAATATAAATTTTTCTGTTAATTGAACTTTTACTCTAGACTTTCCACTCTTCTATTCTTATTTTTTTCCTATTTTGTTGCTCAGTTTTTAGGATAATAGTGTGACATAGTCCTGAGAAGCACAAACTATTTATTTACAGCACGAACACCTAAAGACAAAATTCAAGTTGAGTAACTTAAGTTGCGACATGAAAGGTGATAGAAATAATAACAACAATGTAAACGATTAAGGCCAAAATACACTCAGGCACATTGAAAATAGTGACCCAAGAAGAAAGCATCGGATTGAAATGAAATTTAATACACATATTGATACAGATGAGAGATTCACTTGATCTCAAAATCAAGACAATTGAACGAATACAGGGTGATCAAGGACACAATTACAGAGCAACTTCAATAGCGCATTGGACCACCTCTAGCTGCAATACATGCCGCCACACGGTCCGGCATTGAGTTGATTAGACGCCTGATGTTGTCCTGAGGCAGATGGGTCCACAAATTTGTAACAGCCAACTCCAAATCACGCACAGAGTGACACGATGGCATCTGACGTTTTAGCTGATCCCACGCATGCTCTATTTGGGATAAGTCGGGGGAGCGGGCTGGCCATGGAAGAGTCTGAAAATGACTTACGAAGTCTTGAGCAACTCTTGCTGTATGCGGACGAGCATTATCTTGCTGGAAAATTGCCCCTGGGAGACCATTAAGGAAAGGTCTTACATGGGATCGAAGAATATCATCAATGTAACGTTGGCCGGTTAAGTTTCCACACATCACAATTAGATTGGACCAGCTATTAGAATATGGCCCCCCAGACCATCACACCTGCTGTGCGGGCAGTGTGACGTAGAACAGTGTGGGAGGAATTGTACCGCTCACCTGGGCGCCTCCACACCGGTACACGGTTATCATCAGTCCCTAAAACAAACCCAGACTCATCACTAAACACAACTTTTTGCCAATCTGTGACATTCTACATTGATCTGACTTGGCACCACTGTAGACGCAGTCGCAGTTCAATCCGACGAATTCTTCTTTGGTCGCTATTTTCAATGTGCCTGAGTGTATGATGACCATGCCAAACTCCCAATTATCGAATTTTTCCTGTATAAAATCTCTAAAAAGGTTAAAGAAATATTACCTCTGACGTACGTACATGAGTATGATAGCCAAATCTTTTGAATTTTAAAAATGCAACAATAACTCAATAGGATTATGAGGAAGTTATAAGGTACACGCTCGTATTTATTATTTATTAAAAACGGTTCCTTTTGTTTCGTATTACTAGTTCTGCTTTATTTGTTAGTATGCGATGTTAAAGGGCACCACTTTGCTTAGGCTGTAGGTACTACTGATAACTATTTCTGTAATTAAAATGGTAGTGGTTAAATGGTAGTGCAGTGAAATACAACTATCTATAATAGAAATACGTGCATTGGATATAAACGTGTTTAAATCTCTAAAATCCAATGATGTAAGTATGTATTCTAGATAGAAGCATAAATAATGGAACATGAAGATATTTCGGTACTTGAGAGTTTGGAGCCTTTATTAATTTATGTCATTGCTTTTATTTTATCCTGGCAATATCAGCAAGACTGAAATACATATTCCTTCTTTGGCGTCAAACTAACAAAATTTGGGAAACTTTTCAATCTTCTAACTTCCCCAAATGTTTTCTGAATCATTGCAGCATACTTCTTTCTATGCATAGTAAAGTGTATTCTGTTATAGTCTCTAGTCTAATATTAATGCCTAATTTAGGTTGTAGAGTTTTTTTTAAAGAAGCAATTACGTTTATACAAAATGATGTAAGAAATTAAGTAATTTAATTTAAACTTTAACATGACTTTAAGTGGAATTTAAAAGGTTGTGGAGCGCATTTGAACTAAAGGATATAATATTTTTTCTTCAGAGGAGGTTAAAGTGAATTTAAATTTATTAAGTTGACTTCCTCAAAATTCGGGGTTCCCGAAAATGTCACAATGGAACTATCATTGTTAAAAATTTAGGGATGTCTGTTCAGTTCCTCTTCGCATTTGGCGTCGTAAAGTTTGGCGACAATCAGGAAATTTACCAAACCTCCCAGCCAGTGAAACACTACTTTCTCCAACTCAAAGAAAAATAAAACGGTCTGGGAAGGAACAGTAGTTGTTTGCAGTTTAAAGCGTATTTTATTGCATGTTTAAAACATGTATTTAATGCCGCCATCACTAAATTTTTAATAATAATAGTTCCATTCTGACATTTTCTGTAACACCGCTGTTCAGTTAACCGGGAAATTTTCCAAACTTCCCGGCCAGTGAAATCTTGATTATTTGAGGGTCACTGTTAGATTGTAATCACTTCAAAGAGATGGTACGAAAGACATTATATTTCTTTCCTTTTAATGTTCACATTAAAATCATGGAAGAATGGTTGTGGCTGATCTACCTGATACAATCGGTTCCCTATGTTAATAAATTTAGATTTGGCGACCAATTTTACATTGAAATTACGGTTAAATCGGTGAATTATATTAAATTTCAAGGGCAATATTGCTGTGGTCGTTGAGAGTTTTCGAAAATCTTGGCTCTACAGTTGTGTCAAAAGTTCCATTGAAACGTAAAAATTTCGCTAAAAATAAATAAGTTCCTCACACACACACGAAAAGAAGAAAAAAGTCTTTAAAACTAAAATAATCCTCGCATTGAACACTACAAACTATATAATTATGCAGCGTAAATAAAATTGGGAAAGTATTTCTAATGCTTTTTTAGTTTTCCAGTTATTTTTAGTCTGTGATTAATTCTTTTAGCTTATTTCTTTGCTCTTGCGAAAAGATTTATTTTTTCATTTAAACTTTCCTTGTAAGTTTTAATGGCATTTCCTTTAAAACTTGGCGAATAATTTCTAAAAAATTGTAAGCTTATTACCGAAATCAATCCTTAAATTGTCAAAATGCCACGAGTACGTCTACAAAATTGCTTTGCGTGCGAGTAATCATCTTCGCAGATTGTTAATACTTTCTCAAGCACGGAACTTCCAGTCTAACGTCTATCATGTGATCCCAAGTGAAGAATTGCACCTTGACGCGAGGGAAAATGTGAATCTCTTCTTGGTTTAGATACTTTTCCGCAACTACAGCTGGACACACTGCTGTCTCAGCCTTAATTTGTACCTTTCTTTTAAATTTCAAATTTTTAAGACATTTTCGTTTCCAAATTAAATAACTGCCAAATTTTTAAGTATGCCATGGGACGATATCTTTGAACCTGCATTTTATAAATGTTGGACGGAGGCATTAAATAAAGAGGAGAAGGTAAGTGCTTTTGAAATTTGAATGCTAAGCACAAGCAGAGTTATGTAACATGGTCATGGGAATTTTTTAATAATCTTGGCCCCGCAGAAATACATCAGAGGTTTTCCAAAACATCTTCACATAAAATGTAAAAATTCAGGAATTGTCATGACATAGAACCTGCCAAATTGACGGAGCTTTACTTGATGCTAAATTCTCTGGGTGGTAATTAATTTTGCAGTAAAATCCTACTTTAGCGTCCGGGTTTGGCGATTTTTTTCAGATTGTAGCTTACGGTTGAAATCATTTAGCTTAAAATCGTCAAACAATCCAATCATTCAATGATAATTCTGTGGTGATAGATTTAATAATTTATCGCCAGATTTAATAATTTATCGCCGGACCTTAAACTAGGATTCATCCAATTTTGCATCTTATTAGGACTGTTTTTTTCATGTTAGTTAAGGACTTGTGCTTTGTTTGCATGTGTTATGCTTTCTTTAAAATACCATAAGGAATATGCAATCATAACAGTTTAACCATTATTTTTATTTAAACTAAATCCAACATTAGCTTCCAAGATAACCAACTAACGATACATTTTAAGCATATGTAAAAACAAAGAATCTCATTTATAATGAAAAATTTTGAAGGAAAAGAAAAATAGTTGCAATTTAAGCCGCTTTATATAGACAGAACAACCCATCATGCTTAAGTTTAACCACTTTGGATCCAATTCATTTACTTTCAATTTTTCAAGTTTCGGACATCGCTAAGCTTTGCCAAATTCTCGAGTCGTGAAAAATTATCAAAATGCCAGAAAATCCAACCACTCAAACCATTAATCTACGTCTGAAACATTCGCTGGATACGATTTGGTCAACCTTAATCTTGATGCTTCGGTTCGTCTATATAAGCCTTAGTTGCAATAATTGAAATATTTCACGTATCTATATATATAAAAATGAATGTTGGTGTGTGTGTGTGTTCCCTAAGATCTCAGAAACTACCAGGGAGATTTGGCAGAAATTTTCACCGTTTGTTCCTTTTGGTACTGGGAAGGTTTAGAGACCAGTTTCAACAAAATCCGATGGGTAGTTATTTTTTTATTTCAATTTTAGACCTGATTCTGTCTTTGTAATTTCAATTTGAAACTCCATTTTCGAAGGCTTTCATCAATCCAATCGAGTATTTAGTGTATCAACTCAACTCTCTGGCAGATAGTTGGAATTGAATGCTACCGTAAATTTGGCTATCTTTTGAATCGCGCCAAGAGCCCTCAATAATGGAAGTTTTCCCAATAACTATCTCAAGTATAAAGGATAAAAAATGGTTTTTGATTAACAGATTAATCTTTTCTTAAAAACAAATGAGATTCAGTTTCATATTTCGGAACTCCTTTAGATTTGTAGAGGCTTAGATGTCATGCATTATTTTCCAGACGAACACTATTTTGTTGTTTTCAATCAAAGTATGTTACTATATTTTCTCGCCAAACATCCAATCAATAGTTCGTTTTCATGTCCATACTATTTGCTATGATATACCGCAATGTTGGAAATTATTTTAACGCCTTACGGAATGGTGTACATTTACCGCCAAATATAATATTCAAATTGATTTCAGATTGCCAAAAAGTAATTGATCAGTACATTTTTACAGCGTAAATGTTTATATGTAAATTTTTCTTTATTATTGTTCAACTTTTTTTTTTTTTTTTTTAAATTTAAGGGAGCAGTTGTCGGTCTACTTTTTTGAATTGATCAGTGCATTTTCACAACGTAACTGTACATCTGTAATTTTTTTTTTGTTCACCATGCTTTTTTTCTGAACTTAAGGAAGCAATTGATGGTCTACTTTTTTGGATTGATCAGTGCATTTTTACAACGTAATTGTATATATGTACATTTTTCTTTTATATCGTTCACCGTTCTTTTTTTCTTTTTTCTTTTTTGAAATAAAAGGAGCAATTAATGGTCTATTTTTTTGGATTGATCAGTGCATTTTTACAACGCAATTGTACATACGTGAATTTTTCTTTATTGTTGTTCAGCGTGCTTTTTTTTTTTTTTTGAATTTAAAGGAATAATTGATGGTCTACTTTTGTAAATATGTATATTTCTCTTTATCACTGTTCACCGTGTTTTTTTTTTTTTTTTTTTTGAAGGAGCAATTGATGGTTTACTTTTTTGGAATGTCCAGTGCATTTTTAGAACGTAATTGTAAATGTGTACATTTCTCTTTATTTTTGTTCACTGTGCTTTTTTTATAACTTTAAAGTAGCTATTTGTGGTCCAGTCACATTCTATTGTAAATATGTCAATTTCATTTTATTACTATTCACTGCTCTCTCTCTCTCTCTCCTTTTTAATTAATTTAAAAGAGCTATTCATGGTCCAGTCACATTATACATTTTATGTGTCTCTACATTTTATTTTCAACACGAAGATCTCTTTTCACGATTTGTGGAGAACTTCTTCATCTTGATGTGTAAATAAAATTCCTATCCAAAATCAAATTATGTATAAAGTTTTTCATTGTTCAGTATTTTTTAATTTTTATAAAAAATAATTGGTGGCCTATTTGTAGATTGTTCAGTACGTAATTTCAACTTTACTTGATTTAGAATTTTTAAAATCTTTCATTCCTCAATAACGCTTTATAGAAACAGCAACCCTAAGAAGTCCGTTGGGAGTGCCAGATTTGGCGGTTAATTTTTTTTTTGGGGGGGGGGATATCAAAGTTATACAAGAACGATTAATAACAGTTCATTTCACTTCACTTGAAAAATGTTCAGAGTTGAGTTGTTCTTGTAATGAAGTTGCATGGTTGCTGCAACTCCTTTCTTTTATTATATGTACTAGCAGTACCCACACGGCGATGCCAGTGCAATAAATATAAAGGAAGTCAACTGAGTCAATTTAAATGCACTCTAACCTACTAAAGTAAACTATTTTTTTCTATAATTCAAATGTGCTCCACAACCTCTTAAAATGCACTAACTCCTATTAAAGCTTAAAGTAATTCGCCAAATAAATTAAAAAGAGTTAGTTAAGTTAAAGTTAAGTTAGTAACAGGAGATATTAATTACTCAAATTTAGTCAAGGCTTAACTCTATACGCAAATTTAAGCCACGATGTAAATTCATGGACGAAAGAGCAGTTTGTCTGGAAAAAAGACCTAGTATTTCAGTTTTGAGTATAGGGTTAAGCTTTGAAAATCAACTAAATTTGATTAATTAATATCTCCTGTTCTAATTAACGGAGATAAAAGTGTCAAAACTTTTCTTTTTCAGAAAAAAAAACCTTTCCAGCCATGTATAATGGGGGTAGGGGAAAGTTTTCCCTCTTAATTATGTGGAACACACCAAAAGTGAGACTAATTAATTAATTTAAAAATAACTAATTCGAAATTTAGAATTCGGCTTTCGAGGTACTGTTCACGGGGATACGTTCGAATTTTGTGCCAAATTTAAGGTCTGTAGGTATTGTGGGGACTTTTAGCCATCCGTTACAAACAAACAAAGCCCGTCATCTTTACGTATATATAGACATATGCATGAATATAGCAATGATATGTTACCCCTTTAGATTCGCCGAAAATGGCAGTTGGAGTATGATTTAAACAAGCAGAAGGACTTCGCTGAAGAGAAAGAACCAGATAAGGAGGAACTGTTCGACAGTGCTTGCACGTGTGAGAATTACCAGTCATCCAATAAAAATATTGGTTCTGAGATAGTTTGGCCATGCACTGGAGCTCTTGGAACTGGCACAATCGTAAGAGTTTTAGACCAACCGGCACAGATGAAAACACAGCCGCAAGATGTAAGAAACACTCTTTATGAAGGTAAGATTCAAACTTGTTTGGATTGAACAGATAAATGAGGTTACTTAGTAAGATATTAAAAAAAAAACCCGAAGCAACAAGGAGGGGGGTTATAAGTTTGCCGTGTCTGCATATCTGTCTGTGGTACTCTAGCGCCTAAACGGAAGAACCTATTTTGATTTTTATAAAGGAGAGTTGATCGAGAGTGTTCTTAGCTAGGTCGTGCCTTCGGGACATAAATTAACGAAGATATCAATCGAAACCTTCAAAACTTTTTTCGTGATAGTTGTACTGAAAACACACTTGTAAATCTTGTACCTATGTAATGTTGTAATGTATGCCTATTAAAGTGAGGGTGGGAGCTTTAATAGTTGCAATACTGCTATAGAGAAGCTTAGAATAAATTTACATGCTATAAAATTATATGGATTATAATTTCATAAACATGTTTTCTACAGGCATTAGTCGTGAAGGAAAAGGGAGACACTTATACTTGAAGAAACGCTCTCAAAAGGATCCAGAAGAGCGATACTATGACCCAGTGTGCACATCAATGACTCACGGATGGAACCACGGAAAAGAAAATGAACTGAGCTGCACTCAATCTGATAAGTGCAATATTCGAAAAATTGCATTTTCGCAGACATAATAAACGCTAACGTGTTCCGCTTTAAAATTGATAATAAAAAAATTTCCAATGATGATTACTCACGTTCTTGAGTACATTATAGGTTATTTTATTGCCTGATGTAAGGAAAAAGTAATAATAGAGTTAAAAAGAAATCCGCACTATGAGGAAAAAAATATCGTCTGCAATTTAAAAAAAAAACTCAATAAGTAAATAAAGTAATTAATTTAAATAAAATAAAAATGAAAAAAAGCTGCAGGTAGCCAAAATAATATCGTTTGTGAACAAAAAAAAATGCATGAAGCATGATAATGCATTGATATGTAGTGAGTAACATGTAATGTATCATGTTACTATATACCAATGTCAAAGACTATAGAAGGAGAAAATGTCAAGAAACAGCAAATGAAACACCATAAGATATTTAACTTCTGGATAATTCATTGGTCAGTTTATAACGCAGTCGTTTTCAACCTCCACATTTTTTTCTTACTAATTTATTTTAGTTCAATAATTAAAATAAAGATGGATGCATGTACCTACCTAGCACTCATATTCGTCAAGATGTCTGCTGCAAAAAAAGGGGATAATAACCGATTTAGTACCTAGGTAGATTGAAAATAACTTAGATGTTCATTAATAGTGAAATCATCATACAAACGTTTTAAAAAAGAGGAAGGGAGGGGAGATTCATGGTTAAAAAAAATACTGAACTTTAAAGTATTAAAGAAAAACTAATCAAGTCAGAAATTACTATGAGTCTGACCAAGAATAATTAGCAGAGAAAATTTTTTTTTTGCATAATTTTTAATTATCTAATGATATTAGTACAGTTAAATGGCAGTCTTACTACTGATTTTCACTCCAATCAAAGAGGAAAAAAAAGTTTATAGTTACAAAAATAAGTTAGCTAAATAAATACTTTCAATTCTGTAATGCCAGATACTTCCGGTAGTTTCCTTTTTACCAATTTATAGGATTTTGCATATTATAGAGTATGATTTTGTTTACTTTTTTCACTGCATTGATTTTATCTGAAAAAAACTAACATTGCTATGAAAATCATAGTGAGAGTGGAAAAATAGGTATGAGAATAGAATAGTTTTCCTAATCTGATACGCTCCTCATGTAAGACTTTTCTCTGCCAACGACTCTTTCTTTATCAGAATTAATATTAACTTCATTCAAGATATTATTTAAATTCACGTCATCGCTAACTTCTTCTGGGATACATCTGAATCTTCTTGAGAAGTAATTCAATACAACCACTACACTCATGGATTCAGGCAACTCTTGAAATAAAATGTTTTGCTCAATTTAAATGTTCAGCTGTTTCGGCATCAGCAAAAAATGTATGGTCACTTCAAGTTTAGTTCCAGGACTTGTTTACAAATATGGCGTTATCTACTTTATAAAAATTGAAAAACCTTTTTTATTAGATTTTTAATGTTTCTCGAGATAAAAATTTGAATTTAATAACCGTAGTAAATATTTTTCAATTTCTGCACATTAGCTAATTTTAAATTGCAATTGATTCTCTAATGGCAGACTTTGAATGTAACCTCTGCTTAAGTGTTCACCTGCAAACCACATGGCGGTTAAGAGGCTTTCGGAAAAATAGAGTTGACTGTATTAATCAAAAGACCTGTCTTTTAAGATTGTGCACTTTACGGTAAATTAGTTATTGGTAAATTAGTTTACCAATACATTTGTGCCTAATAAACCTAAAAAGTTTATGAACTTCTCATATGGGCTGTTTTGTTCTTGACTAATTTTTTTCTAAAAAAAACCCATTAATTTAGCCCTCACATGGGCTATTTTGTTCTTGAATGCCTTTTTTTTTTTCATCAAAAAATGTTTTACCCATTAATTCAACTGTGCAACATAATTTTGTTTCCAGGAAATCATTTTAATTTCCAATTAGCTCTATTGAAAAAAATAGTAATAATAAACGTGAACAATCTTTTTTTTTCTTGCTTTTTTGGACAGTGAAAACAAATGTACGTACTATCATTAAGAAACGTACAAAGTTTTGAGTTTCTATTGATTAAAAAACAGCAATATATTTCAAAAAAGTTATATTTTAACAGAACGTCTACAAACCGAAAGATATGTAATGTTAGGAAATGTGTACATAATATTTTTTTAACGAATAAGGCCCAGAAATAGTCTCCATCAAGCATTCATCTTAGTATAACTACAACCCTTTTATGCCCCAACGGGACTCAGAAGTTCCGCTTATATTATTTTATTATTATGCATCCAAAATGGCAGAAACCATGCTGAAACTTTTAAGTACCACTCCTTGTACTTTGCTGAAAAGCCGACAAATGGTACCTGCGATCGGTAACAGTTTTCTTAGGGGCCCTGAGGCGTAGGGGGCCTTAGACCACTGAAATTTTCAATTTTTTTCTCGGTATATATGTTTGATGCATTTTCAAGAAAAAAAATAAAAATATATGTACATAAAAATTCATTGTTAAATTAATTTGGGACATAAAGGATTAACAAGAAGTTCTGTCAAGAACTAAACGAGCCTACTTTCCCGTACATCGACATCGGCATTCTAGCATCTGATCATTATTCTCTTGATTATCTGAGACTAAAAACTATGTCAAACATACTTTTTTAGCACTTAAAGCTGATTTCTAAAAGCAAAATATACTCCTCTCATCAGATGAAAAAGACACATAAAAAGTAAATACATGAATAAATAAAGTTTTGTCGCACCTTTTAAAGAATGTAACTGTTACAGCTATTCCGTATAAAAATTCCTCAATTGTTTTCAAAAAAAAAAAAAAAAAAATTAAAAGTACAAAGTACATCAAAACATATTTTATCAAAGAAAGAAAAAACAAGTTTGCCAAAATAATAATAATAATAATAATAATAATAATAATAAATAAAATAAAACAAATGAATACATAAACAAAAAATCGTCTGCACAGTCAGTCATTTTTTTTCCGAGCCTGCATTTCTGCCATGTTTGCGGAGTCGGAGTCGGAATCAGAATCCTCACAGAAGATTATTCAGAAAAGTATTTTAAAAACATTACTTATCAAAACCATTTTCTTGCAAAGTTAGTTTGAAGGAAATCCGACTTTAAGTTCAGGATCAACATTCAACTTAAATTCCTCGTAGGCGCTAATATTAAATTTTTTTCTGAAAGGTTCAATATTGAACGAAAAATGGTTAAAATCAAAAAGCGAAATGTGGGAATGAGTCTCTCCGAGATCGTTCAAATAAAAAAAAGTTTATTCATTCGGATGGTTCACTCAGAAGTTATTAGGTGGGGAAAGGTTGCTTGAGCGGTTCAATGTTGAACAAAAAAATGTTCAAATTGAAAATTTAAATACGGTAATGAAGTATCCTTGCTAAGATCCTTCGAACAAAAAAAAAGTTTATTTAAATCGGACTGTTCACTCAAAAGTTATTAGGGGTAACAGCTTGCTTGAGCGGTTCAATGTTGAACGAAAAATTGTTCAAATCGAAAATGTAAATACGGGAATGAAATATCCTTGATAAGATATTTCGAACAAAAAAAATTTTGTTCAAATCGGACTGTTCACTCAAAAGTTAGCATCGCGGGACAGGTTATTTGAACGGTTCAAAGTTGAACCAAAAAGTGTTCAAATCGAAAAATCAAATATGGGAATGAGCTGTACTCGCCAAGATCTTTCCAACAAAAAAAAAAAAATTCGTTCAAATCGGAATGTTCATTCAAAAGTTATTAGGGGTGACAGCTTGTTTGAACGGTTCAATGTTGAACGAAACATTGTTCAAATCGAAAATGTAGATACGGAAATGAAGTATCCTTGAAAAGATCCTTCGAACAAAAAAAAAGTTTGTTCAAATCGGACTGTTCACTCAAAAGTTAGCATCGCGGGACAGGTTGTTTGAACGGTTCAAAGTTGAACCAAAAATTGTTCAAATCGAAAAATCAAATATGGGAATGAGCTGTACTCGCCGAGATCTTTCCAACAAAAAAAAGTTTGTCCAAATCGGAATGTTCATTCAAAAGTTATTAGGGGGGGACAGACAGACCGACCGACCGACCGACCGACTGACCGACCGACCGACACACAAATTCCCCATCTCAATACCCTACTTTCAAATTTTTAATTTTTCGATATTTATTTTACTTTTTTATTTTTTTAAATTGGCGATATTTTTTGGACTTGGCAATATTTTTTAGATGCTTTTAATGCTTTTTTCGTCTTTCTTTTATTTTTAACGGGAAAGTAGGCTAAAAAAGACATATTGACGATTGCACTGCTTTAGAAAAAAAAAATCTGTTTAAAAAAATGGCAGCAAATGAAAAAAAAACACGCAAAAGGTTAGTTATCTAAATACCACTGATGCACACACATAAGTTAAAATTCAGGGCAGTAAATTCGGAGCTTTGCTACGTATGAGACTCAATGAGACTAATATTATCAAACCAAAAAGGAACTTCTTTGAAAATTGGTTAAATAGGGTTATTGTGAAAGGGTTGCACAATTCACCTGTATGAGTGTTCGAAAGCACATTCATGGGAGGCATTAATCTAATCGAATTGTTTGGGCGTCGTTCTGATAACTATCTCAGTGAGAAATCTTCTTTGATCACTCAATGGTCTTTCCAACAAAGTAGCCTTAACTAGGGCGCGTGCGGGCGATTTCGTGGCAGTCCCACCCTGCACAAAAACCCCTCTTCTTACCCCAGCGAGTTTGGGGGAGGAGGGGACGGCAGCGTTTGCCGAGATTCATGTGGGGGATCTATCTGCTGGGGGGATGACGCACGGCGGAAAAAGGGGATCGTGAGTCACTCTCAGAGAAATTTTCGTATCAGTTCTCTTGCACACACGTGGTTGCGAGATCCGCACGCATGCAACAGCTGGCTGGGAATACGACGGATGGCACCGAGTGAAAAATCCATCTCGTTCAGATTTCACTTTTGTGAAGAAACTGATTCCCCCCCCCCCTAATTCCATGTTTTGAGCTAGTGTTAGGTAGTGGGTCTATTTTAATTGTATATCAGACAATGTTTCTTTCTTTGATAACTAATTGAGTTTGAAAACCCGTAAATCATTGAAAAGTAAAAAAAAAAAAAAACTCATTTGCAACGTAATTACACAAATAAAATTTGACATTATTTTTAGTTAGTCATTTTTTTATTTATTTTGTTTAATTTACAGTAAATCAGGGTTACTTGGACCCTAGGGGGTTACTTGAGCCCACTACAATAAAATGATAAAATCTAGGTTTGGTACCTACTAGTTGAAGACTTGCACGTAGTTCCTCGTTTCTCCACTAGGTAGAAGCCCTCTGAAGTCTCTAACGCTAGTACCAAACCCAGATTTTATCATTTTACTGTGGGCTCAAGTAGCCCTCTTCTGTGTCCAAGTAACCCTGATTTACGGTATTGATTGATTTAGTTTTCATTTTATTTAATTCTCGTTTTTTTTGTAGCGTAAATTATAAATATGAATATAATAGAAAAGGGGGGCGATTATTTATCATCAAACTAATACCAGTCCCTCGCAATGTAACCAAGCGAAGTAAAAAAGAAAGCAGAAAACGTTTTTGCGCTTACAGTCTTTTACATACGCAGTCTTGCAGTAGTAGGCTCGTCGAAAGCGAGAGTGCTAGGAGCGTTCAAATCTCTCTCGAAAGTATTCTCTGAAAGTGCACAGCTCCAAGAAAATTTCAAGTTTTATTTAAAACAGTATAATATTTTAAATCCGAAACTTGTGAGTCCTAAAATTTTCAAGAAAGCAAGTTCCATTTTAGCAAACCTCCACTTCTTTTCATTAATCAGTCGAGATATTTATTTTAACAGTTTATGCCTGGACGATTCTTCCTCTGTTACAGCATCGCTGTTCAGTTAATGGTCTCCTGAAACGGAAATTTTAAAAGGTGACTTGAAACACAAAATTAAGATTACATTTTCAAAAGTAACTATTCACATAATGGTCTCGTGTTAATCGCAAAGAAAAACTAAAAAAAATCGTTAACTAAATAGTAATTATATTAACAAAATACTTATAATAAAATAGCGCGTTATTTTTCCATGTCAGTTAAACGCTAGCCCCGTTTGAAAGAATTGTGAATCAGCCAATCCTGAACAGATATGGATTAAAATTATCTGAAATGCAGGCACGCTGTCAGCACCATCACACTTTAGCTCTTATTTTTCCGGACTAAGATATAAATTGCTCAACAGCTTTGCATACATTATGGTACACAGTATGCTGAGTTTCTACTTTTTTATAGTAACACTCCAGAATGAAGCACAAAAATTATTGATTTTATTTCAAGACGTTTGATTATAAAAAATGCTTTTGCTACACCACAATATGAAAATCTTTGCTAAATACTCAACCACAAAACAAGAAATTTATCAAATTTTATGTTTACATGTACGACTTTAACCCGATAAAAAAAAAGAAAACCTCTGCGAACAGTACAAAATAGCTTCAGCAATTAATTCTTCGAGCAATATGTAACCTCCTTCTCAAATATTTTCTACACTGTAACCAGTTTCTAACTGCATTCATTGCTTATTTTGAACTTACCTTGGTCTATATTTAAAGTTTTTAGAAGGCTGGAAATTACATTAAAACATTTTCCTTAATCATTAATCTCCTTATGACTACATAGGCGATAGGACATTGCGAAAATTTTGGTTTATAGAAATTCTTAATAAGATCACTTGTAATGATTTCTACCATTGCATAAGACGTGTAATTATTCACTGACCAAAAGCAGTTTAATAACTCAAGCTGCTTTGAGATATAATTTAGTTGCTGTACATGATTACTTTAGTTCTTATTATCAATTCTGATCATGTTATTACTTGATTAGAGCATTTTTCAGAGATGTCAAGGTCTCAAGCCCGTCATTTAGGGAGGGTCAGGGGGGTCAATTGCCCCCCCCCTGGCTTTGAGAAATCAATGTAGGGTGAGTTCTGGTAAGTGCGTACCCTTTTTTTCAAAGTTCATATTCTCAAGGATGCTGCTGTGTTGAAAAATCTTGTACACTCAAAATTTTTTTTTAGTTTTCTTTCCAGATCCTTTACTAAGATTTTCAAGCATATAATATGTCAAATAAACCATAAGTATAGGTTTTGTGACCTGGTTCATGACACCTATTCTAAGGTACGCACTTTCCCTACCTAGCAGGTTAAGTGCGTCCACCTTAAATTATGTAAATATGAGCAGGAACAACTTCTGGCACATATTAAATATGTTAGATAGTTGCCTTGAGATAATACCTGATACTAGAGATCAGCACTTGCTTGCATGAATGAAACGCAATCAGTGATATCCCACGTGTCTTGCGAACAACTGTGATTTGAAGATTGAGAGAGTTGCGTCTGTGATTCTTCCTCTGTCCTTTTAATAGGACCAAGTGAGCAAATGTAAGTTGTTTTTATTTAGTAATAATCACTAATAGTCTACATAGTTTATTTTGGTTTAATACATTAATCAGTCTGTGTTTAAGCCAGGGTTCGCACTTACCCCTTCTTAAATGTAAGATGAGACATGCCAATAGGGTTGTTCTAAGTGCGTACCCCTGTGATTTTCTTTAATTCTATTTGTATGGTAGATCATTAGGTGGTGACCTGAGTGAATAATTCGTTTTTTTTTTCTTTTTTTTTGAATAAATACGGTTTTAATTTTTTTTCTTATTAGAATCAGCAGCAGTAAAAAAAACCACAAAATAAAGAGCAAAAAAAAGAAAGTAATTGATCATGTTATGATACTTCTTCGTTTTTTTTTCTTGTACATTGAAATAGTTTTTCACAAGGTGTTCTTAATTTTTTTAAATATAATTTATTCATTACTCTACCTTCGTTTTTTGAATCAGTTGGTTCCTTATTGAGTGTTTCACTTAATTTCATTGCTTCATTTGTCATTCTGGTTTAAATTAAGTATAGCTTATGATCTCTATTTTCAACGAAAAATTTACTAACTGATATCTAAAAGCCAATATGTTTCAGAGGTAATGAATAAAATGGAAATCTTATGCCGCATTCAATGTAGATATAAATACTTGATGGAAATGACGTCGGATTTATAATCGGCTTATAAAAGAGTTATAGGCAAAATTAAAGGTGAATTACGAGAGTCGGATTTTCCAAGTAATGGTACACACTTGCCTCATCATAATGGTACGTATAATAGTACGCATAATAGTACCCATATGCCTCATGATAGTGGTACGCACTTGCCCCATCATAATGGTACGCACTTACCCCCACCTTACGTTAAAGAAAGGGAAAGTGCGTACCATCATATAAACAAATTTTAGTTAGAGTATTTGATAAAAATACCCCATGTATGTTATTAGTAGCTATTTCTCCAAAGAAACAACTTGCATTTCTTGATTTCAATTGCTTGGTATGACTACAAGAGAAACTGAAGCAAAACCTTTACTTCAGTCTTTACTTTAGAGTTTTTTTGAAGACATTTAAGTTGTCTCTGATTGTGTTTCGTCTATTGAATCCAGGCCTGAATTCTACTTATTGAAATTATCATTAGACAGTTATCTAACATAGTCGATGTGTTGCAGAATCCATTTCAGGACAGTGTTCATATAATTCCCGGTGGACGCACTTACCCCGTGGACGCACTTACCAGAACTCACCCTATTAACGTATAAATGGGCGTGTTTTTTTTATGTTTTCCGATAAAATTGCATTGTGCATGGACCCTTTGCCCCTCCCCCCTCCCCTGGAAAAATTTTACATGACGTCCCGGCAGGGTTCTGTGTTATCAATCAATAGTATTTATTTAATAAATATTTCCTCCTTAAATCATAATCAAATTAGTTTCAAAAATCCAAAGTTAGCAGACTCTTAAGACTTGACCCGTTTTGTAAGGACTTCACCTACTAGTAAGGAAAGAGTTCATATAGAATAAGGTATACTTGACTGTGTGAACCCTATATTTTTTAAATTAATTTGTATTGTATTTAAAAAGGGAATGCTTGGTTAATAAATGCTAACGACTGTTAGCATAGTCTCCTGAAATTTCTGAAAAATGTTTACATCTATATATATAAAAATGGATGTATGTATGTTTGTTCCTTATACTAATCCAGTTTTCGCTGGATTTTCATCAAACTTGGCACAGAGGTTCCTTGATGCACTAGAATTCACATAGACGGGGTTTCGTAATTTTTAAAAAATCTAAAAAGCTCAAAATTCAATTTTATTTTTTTAAAACAGCCATTTTCTTTCAATTTTGAACAGATAGATAAGGCTTTAAGCTTAAAAATTGATGAAATTTAATACATATAAATATCAGTATTTTCCAACAAAGATTACCGATTAGCAATGAATTATCAATTTAAGTCTCACCTATTTCATTTTAGCATGAAATAAGTTAAAAACAATTATAATTGAGCTATAATTAGCACCCGGGCAACGCCGGGTAATAAGCTTGTAAAATTATAAAATCACCAGTTTCAAAACTTACTATACAAATGTTCAAGTGTACTATACAAATGTTCAAGTCAATTTCAAACAAAAATTGTGATCTAAATGTAGCGAACATTTTGGGACGTATGGAGTATAGCAACAACCACATTTTCATGTATGGCACGAAATGATAAGTATAAAAAATATTTCGGGAAAATAAATTGAAGAATTTTTTTTTCGCTCCGGATTTCAGGAAAACTGCGATTGAAGGATTAAAACTGACACTAGCTATATCTGTTGATGAATGACCATACAAAGCTGCGAACGACAACTGATAATTATCTAATAGAAGAGCTTTGGGCGCGGAGTGGGGAGCATCAATTGGTTACAGTTACGGGGTCCGTTGTAAATGGGGGGGATTTAAAAATCTGCGTTCTTCTTTTCAGTTCCCCCCTCTTTTTGCTTTCCCTTTATGTGAGGAAATGATCCATTGTGACAGGAGATCAGTTCTTTTGATACAAGAATGCTGTATTCGGATCATTTAGTAGAGATTTATAGATTTCTTTTTCATACGTGAAGTGTACATTGTGATGAAATAAATTTTTAAAAGTTGCCAGTTTTATATTTCTAAAACTTATCTTGGCTGGAATAATGTTTTTCAAGTAAAGCACCAACTATTTGTAATATAAAATTTGAAAATGAACAGAAAAGAAGCCTCATATACGATGATGTAATTACATTGTAGTTTTAAATAATGTAAGGAATTTTTTTTCAAGTATACCAAGAAATTTCGTCTATAATTAAGCGACTCTACTTTCTCGTATTTCAACATCGATATTCTAGCATAAAATCAATATTTTTAAGAAGTGAGCATGCAAATTATGTCAAACAAAAATTTTAAACGTTTAAAACCGATTTAGATAAATAAAATATGCATATCTTATACAAAATAAATAAACAAATTAATTAATTAATAAAATGTAGTTTATATTTTCTATCAAACTCAGTTTCTAAAATATTTAGCGATATTTTTTCAATAAAAGTCAGTTATTAATTAATCTTATATTACAAACATTTATAGCTAAACTATTTTGTGTAACTTTTATTCATTATATTTTACGATAGGCAGATTAAAGAACATAATTACTCAAACATATTTCCAACAACATGTAATTGTGTGTATGATAAGAATCAATAAATACATATGCAAATAAATTAACAACAGCAATGTAAGTGCGGGTAACAGATTAATCTATCTGTTAAACAGCTTTTTATTTCGTTACAAAATAATAATAGTAATAATTATAATAAGAACAATTAAAAATAATAAATAAAATAAATCAAAGGTACAAAAATTAAATTTAAAATTCGTTGAAATAATAATGTTCATCAAAAGTTTTAAAAAATAGCAGCTATTTCTTTAGGTTAAAATGTTTCATCCCCTCCAATTTCTTTTTTCATATGGTCCTCGTAAAACTTAGAAATACAAAACCACTTTGTAAATAATGATAACAACTGCAACAACAACAAAAAACAATAAAAGAAAAAAAAAAAAAAAAAAAAAATAATAATAATAATAATAATAATAATAATAATAATAATAATAATAATAATAATAATAATAATAATAATAATGATAATGATAATAATGATAATAATAATAATAGCATTGACATTACTAAAATTACACATGAATAAACTGCTATAAAGCACCTATCAATAAATATTACTAAAGCTTAAAGCTTAAAATGACCCACTTTTTAGCAAAGCAAAATATTCCTACTCCTGTCCCAGTAACAAACTGAATTTTTTTTTAATATTCCTAATTTCTCATCACAACCAGAACTAAGCAGTCAAAACTCATCCAGTTGGCATTGGGGCTAATGAAACTGCTTAGAAGGAATTGCTGGAGCTAGCGGGTAGTCAACTTCAAAGTACGCGAAAAATAACTTTGTCCCAATTATATAATTCGAACAGTATCTAACACCGACAAAATTCATTTTTGGAGTGATACTTGTTATCATTTAAATTAAATAAAAATAGTAATTAGAAAAAGGCAAGAAACTTTTTTATGTGCTTAGAACTTAAGCTTTTTCTTGAAAAAATCATACACCTTTTTTTTCGAAATAATTACATTTAAATCCAGTAAGAAACGGGTAAATTAATATTTCGTAATTTCTTTATCAATTTATTTTTAATCTTACTGATTCAATCTCAGTAACGATATTTTTTCGAAGAATACAGCTATAGCTCATTTTTACACCTTGTTGAATTGTGTCGCCTGTTTCACGACGATCATCTTTGAAGTCACCGGTAACGAGTTTACTGTCTTTTCTCCAATACAGCATAATAGCAAATGTAACGACAATAAGACCAAACCACAGGGCAGGTCATAAAAACAACAGTAAGAAACACTCAGTAAATTTAATGCTTGGAAAATTTTAATTTTTATGATTTCTAGGTAATACTCAAGTTACGAAAAAGTTACTGCTATGCAACAGTTAAAAAAATAATAACGCAATGAATAAAGAGTTAAATTATCTTACTGTATAAATTCTTTGTCTATGTATATTTTAGATCTGACTGTGGTACGTGTTAAGGGTTGTCTAAGTTAAATTAAAATTACTTTTGGATTAATTGCCAAAATATATCGTTATTTCACTTAAGTACATATATTCTTTTGTTAGTTAGTATTTCCAACATTTATATAATTGATGAAAGTTTTTAAGATTTCGTGATCTTACACTTAGTACCCCTAATAGCACAATGTGTCACGGATAAGTCACAGTGACGTCACTGCGAGTCACAAGCGTCACAGTCACACCGTGACTCAATTGTGACGACGCACAAAAGTCACATTGTGACTCGTTTGCGACATTTGCGTGTGACTTCACTACAACGTCGCTTTGACAGCTGAATTGTGACCGGTCACAATGTAATGTTGTGGAGACGTCACATTGTGACTTTAATGTGAATTTTCATTAAAATATTTTTTTACCGATTGAAGACCGAATTAATAATTTTACGTTACAAAATCAGTCAAAAAAATTTTTTAAGAGCCTCAATCACTTTCTAACAGACAGCGGTAACAAAAGCGACCAAGTGACAACCACTTGCGAATGTCAATCCGTGATGACGTCAAAATTGCAGTGACGGCCCTTACAACGTCAATGCAATTTTGGACAATTTGTGACTATTCCGTGACAACATGACACAGTCACGGAAACCGTTGTCGTGTAATTGTGTATTTGATGCGACGTTTTGATAGTGATGCGATCAGTTTGTATCGGTTATGCGGCTTCTCATCATTGTCACTATCAAATTTCTTTACTTACTTGTGACCTTTAAATGACGTCGCTGTAAAGCCCTGTAGTGATTTACAGCAGATGCGAAAACGGGGTATGATTATGAATAGCACAGTGACAAAAATAAGACGCTTTTGTGACTCGGGTACGTCACAAGTAAAGTCCCAAAGAGGTGGCTGCAACTTACGAATGAAAATTCGCGGTGACATCACAAGTGCGATGTTGCAGTGACGACGCCTGGTAGCACGAAGGCAGTCGATGTCACTTAGTGCTGGTTTTGCGCCTTATTTGTGACTTTTAAATGAAATTCTTCAAAGCATTATTGCGATTTAAAAAAGTCGCAACAAACGGGGATGTGACTACGCAGTGACCAAAATAAGACGCTTTTGTGATACCTCATAAGCGAAGTCGCAAAGATGTGGCAGCAACTTACGAGTGTCAGCTCACGGAGAAGTCACAAGGCGGAGAAGTCCTCAGGTGCCGTCACTGTGAAGTCGCACTGTGACGCTGCCGCGACTTCACACGTACGTCACTGACTGGTCGCATCGGTCGCTGTGACGGGGATGTGAGGTCGCTAAACCGTCACTGGGAGACCTAGGTTGCAGGGTCGTCAGGCGTTGTCACTGTAAAGTCGCATTGTGAAGTAACCGTTGCTGACATTCGTATGTAACTTGGTTGCGACTTCACTTGTGACGCATGCGAGGGTCACAAAAGCATTGCATTAGCAACGCCTGAAGACGCAAGTGGGACTTTTCTCTGACGTCGTGGTAAAGTCGCATTGTGACTTAAAACTGTCACATCGACGTGGATGTGACTCACTTTGTGACCACAATGTGACCTTCAGCAGCTCTTTACTTTTTGAGTTTCCTCTTGTAACTCTCGTCTAGTATAGTGGTTAGAATTCTTGGCTTGCATCCAGACGACCCGGGTTCGATTCCAGGCGTGGGACAATAGATTTCGCAGCGTAACAGTTGGCGGAAAGTATGTTGATTCAATCCAGGTTCTTATATCAGTGATTTCTGATGTCAGTAAAAGACTCTTTTATTTTTTCAAAATTAAAAAAAAATATTTTATGACAGGTCGTCGGGCGCCGTCACTGTAAAGTCGCATTGTGACGTCACCGCGGTCGGACATTCGTAAGTCGCGGTGACTTGGTTGCGACTTCGCTTGTGACGCGCGTCACGGGTCACAAAAGCGTCACATTTTGGTCACTGTGCTATCAGGGACATGCTCCCTGTGTAGGAAGCGACTTGCTTCTCATTAAAAGCGAAAGATTTTATTTTGATGTCCCAGCAAAAACAGTTAAAATGTCAAGAATACGAAATGCTTTAATGAAATATCGGTTTTTATGAAGTTCATCCCGACAACGATGAAAGTGCTTACAGTCAGATATTTAATCTATTTTTCGCAGATAAAGAAGTAGAAATAATTGCCCCAAGATCTATCGCCTGTTGATCTAAAACACAAACCGATAATAACTGTCACTTACAGCAATGTATTAATGATAACACTGGTTGTAGTTTCTGCCCATTAACATACGATAAAAGAGCATAAACAGGTACTAAAGAGCCCAAAAAACTGGGGTCTGCGGGCATTAAATTTCACTTTTATCAGACACGGACAGTCTGTTTCAAGCGAGAGAACCCTCATAAAAGCACTCGATGGACAATTTTTATAATTTTAAAAATCTCTTTTAACGGCCTTAATGAGAAACGAGTGGGACGTTTCGTTAGCAGTCAAGATTTCATTATCATCGTTTTCAATATGTGATAATGAAGCGGAGACGATGTTGTTGAATTTAATGGCTCTTTTATCGGTAATTTAAAACACAATATATGTCAGCCCGTGGGTGTGATAAGGATCGAATGTTTCGTTCAAATCACATGCGGGCGCTGTTGATTGATGCCCGTGTTTATGTTTGGCAGGCTTGTAGTTTAGTTTATCTTAAAGTATTTTCTTTTTTTCTACTTGCATAAATGTTCGTTAAATCATTTTTTAAATAAATAGAGACGAAATAAAATGGAAGATATCATTTTTTTTTGACGTAAATCAAAAATGTATTTCAACATATATATTAAGTAGCTTTTTTCACTCTGATCTAGTCTTTAGTATACTATTTATATTTGTTGCTTTATAAGCATATTTTAAAGAAAAAACTTAATTTAATTTTGTTTTTATTATATATGTTAAAATTACTGGTTTAAAAACAAATCAGTTGTTGTATAAAGAAAAACAATTGAAAATTGTTCTAAAGCACTATCAAATTCACTACCTCAGTTATTCAGCATTTAAAGTAATACATTTTTCATTATTTCATTTAATTTCAATGCTCCCGCTTTTGTTCTTCTGGTTTGTTTCTCCTTCTGCAAAATTTTGATTAATCTTTAGATCACAGATTACAATGTTTTCTTACTCTACATGATGTTGTTTAGCGTAATTGAATGCTCTCAGTTTGCAAATATCCTTGCAATTATTTCTCATATGTACAAGAATTTACATAATTATTCTAAAAAGGAATCAAAACCAACAAACTTCATCTGTTATACTATGACTATAAGCCAATTCATATTCAAAAACTGAAGTGCCTACTTTCTTTGACTCATTTAATACACATGTGAATTTCCACAATCAAGTGCTTTTAAGCAACTTGATATTACTCCTAAAGTGTTGTTAACAAATTTTCCTGCTTAATTAATTTATACTTTGGGCAATGACAAGGTAACAGACATGTAATTGTACCACCATGACATCAATTATGTTCGATTCTTGCTTTATTGCACAGATCTTATTATAAACATGAACTCAATTTACACACTACAACTAAATTTTGAGAAGTTACATGAACAATATTTAAAATTTTATTTTTTTTCATTAAAGGACTCATCTCAGATGATACGTCCGTAACTGATCCAAAACAATGTTATTGAAGTAGTATTTCTGGAAATCTTGAGAATTTAATTGCATCGGTATTGAAGGCGAGTATATGTTTATAACTTCATGCAATGAAGCACGAACTTAAAATTTTTGGAGACTTTGTACGGTGTTTGTGCAACAGATGAAAAATCATCTAAAATAGAATAACTCTTTTTTAACGTTACAAAGACAACAATACGGAGAGAATATAAATCCGTGTTGTTAAAATACGTATTAATAATTGGTAGTCAGAAGAAAAGTCGAGTAAAATAGTTTCAAGGACAGTTGTTTCTTTACTAGAAAAATGAAGCAAAAAAAAAAGAGGGAGGGGAGTAAAAAGCAATTAAAAAACAAAAAGAGAACAACCCAAACCGTTTGTTTTTCAAACAGATACAAATCTAAACTTTCTGTCTGTGTTTTGAGCTTGTAAAAAAAAAATCAAAGGTGAATTGGTTCTATTTATCGATTTCTGAAATCAGAGGAAACCATGAAAAAAGAAAATATCAGAAGAAAATAAACTCAAACTTAACTGTAAAGCATCGTCGAAAATGTTTGGTAGAAGGTATCCCAATGCAACAAGGGGATTATTCCACCAAATTAGTTGTCTTGGGGCTAGACTTATCCTATAGGCCCCTAGGGAGACCTAGCCCCTCTTTAAGGCGCCTTGGCGAATATAGGGTTGCCGGAAGTGTATAGCGAAAGCAATTTTTATCTTTATTGTCACAGTCTGAGAAGCTTGAAAAATCCGGCTGTAGACAATTCTAATGCATACTAGTGATTTTCCTAAATTGCTCTCCGGTGAGTAGAAATGTTTTTAAAGCTATAATTTTGCACTTATTTATGATTATTTTTGATACATTTTCAAAAAAGAATCTGTCCTGAATTCTTTGTCTTTAAACGTGATTTATATTTACTTTTCAAATTACACAATTCTTGTTGTAAACAATCTATTCCTTTCTATTAAGGAATTGGCCATCATTTTTTCAGTATTAGCATCAAATTATTGAGTTTTAATCTGGTGCCAACATTGTTATTTTTTACTCAGGGACTGATTACTGAACATACCAACTTGGCAGCAGCCTAGAGCCTCAGTTTTAGAGACCCCAAATTGCTAAACTTCTTTTAAACTATTGATAAATTATAAGATTTGACTCTGGAAGGCCCTGACAAAGTGCTTGGTTTAGGTCCCTCACATACCTTAAATAGACCCTATTTTTACTGTCTTTCACCCACATGACTGTAAAGTTATTACACATTTTCATTTCTTAAGATTCTACGTGTGAAATTATAAATCAAAACAACTTCTCTTGATGTTAGAAACTAAAGTTGCTGCCCTGTAGAATGGGCTAACTTTGTATTGTAAGTAAACACGAAACAGATTATTACAGTATCCATAGTTTTCAGCTGTTATTTGGGCTCGATTTGGCTTTGATTAGGAATGATCAGTTTAGTCATTTTTAAGCTTGAGTCAGATACTTTCTTGGTGATACTGAGATTATCTTCACAGTGGTAGCGCGGTAAATTAATTTTGCACAACATTGGCAGATGATCCCAAATAAGGATGAAATTTCTGCATCTGGATATTACAACCGAGCGACAGGTGCAAATTTGTAGTTCTGCTTTATAGCAGCTGAGGTTTTTCTGAGAACCTTATTCGTTCAGTGTGTTATAGCTTACAGCATTATGACCTAGTTTTCATTTTTACTAGATGGAGTTAGCAGACCTCTTTCTGGTGTTGTGAGATATTTTTACGACTAGTGGGTAGATATATGATTAGCTTCTTTAATTTTCCCTTTAGCTCTCTCATGGCTATTACAAACCTACGAGTCCTACCACTGGTGGAACTGCAATCTTTGGATGCTAAAATAATCTGCCTGCTTTGTTACTCTTGATGTGCTCAATCAATGAAAATATTATTAAACCGTAAAAAAGGAGAAATTACAGCATACGTTTGTCTCGCTTTGTACCAGCTGAGGTTTTTCTAAGAGCCTTATTTGTTCAGTGTGTTATAGCTTACAGCATTATGACCTAGTTTTCATTTTTACTAGATGGAGTTGGCAGACCTCTTTCTGGTGTTGTGAGATATTGTTACAACTAGTGTGTAGTATATGATTAGCTTCTTTATTTTTCCCTTTAGCTCTCTCATGGCTATTACAAACCTACGAGTCCTACCACGGGTGGCACTGCAATCTTTGCATGCTACAATAATCTGCCTGCTTTGTGTCTCTTGATGTGTTCAATCAATGAAAATATTATTAAACCTTTAAAAAAAGGAGAAATTACAGCATACGTTTGTCTCGCTTCGATAGACCCATTTCTTATTGCTTGCAATTTTAACGCAAATGCATTCCTCACAATTCAGTTTATCTCATCCCCCCCCCTCCCTCGTGTACGAAGAAGAAAAAACCCGAAACTTACCAGAACTTTGCTATTATTTTCAAGGAATTTTCTTTTGCTTCCTGCAGGTTTCACAAAGTAGCATTTTTCATCCACGCATTAGAATCAAAGTACTAGTGTTTATAAAATTGTTGAAATTTATATCACAGCGAAACTGTTTGAATACATTAGAAATAAGTTCTATCTAAGACTCAATGCACTCAGAAAAATATTTCATGTCATGTGCTGTAAAAAAATGACGCTAAACAAGCACCTACGTTGACTTTTAAAACTTAAAAAAAAAAAAAATACAAAGAGGTGTCAAAAAAAATAAAGCAAAATTGATGGACACAATGGCAAAAAAAATATTTTTAAACAGTTGCTTGATGTACTGTTTGATATTTTTACCGGCGACCTAGGACGCATTTGCGCATGCATCAGGTCTCTATTGATTTTGTCAAAATAGGGGTGATGGTGATAAAAGCAAAGAAAATGCAAATCCGACTAAACAGAAATGCGACCATTTTCTTGATCAAGCTGTCTCCCCTTCTTGAATTAGAACCGTAAAAGAATGCTACGCCAACCTTTCGAGGGTCGACAGTATTAGTACAACCCTGAGGAAGTCTTTAGTCTAAAATCAGTGTTGTTACATGATATTTTTTGGGGTTTGGTGAAAAAATACAAATGTTTCAAAAAGGCTGTTAGTTATAAAATATGTTTTAATATCTAAAACTAATTCTTTCATGCGAATAATAACATAAGTTATTTCACCACAGTGGCATATATAGGAATGAATTATAAACGAGGAGTGTCCAGGGGAAGAAAAGTGAACTCTCATGCTCCGGAATTTAGATAATCGCAATCAAAATAGTTTTAATGTCATATAGATAAACGAATACGTACACGAAATTTCTAAAGCGTATTCAAAGTGCTTGAAAATTAACTAATACCTTAACTTTCCAAAATGGAAATTAATTTTGGGCTTCATGCGAGGGCTCTGGACCTATGGACCACTCCCTTGCCTACGCCACTGGTTCATCATCAAAACTGAATATCAAGTAATTGGCTTTTTTTAAGTTTACTATAAATATTGACTTTAGATGTTGTTACTTTTGAAAACAAATACGATAAAATTGGAAAAATATAATATTTTCTTCAAACAAAAAATACCTATAATTTAATTTCAAAACCAAACCTCGCCAAACTTGTGCACGGATATGCGATTTATTGCCAATTCCTACTACTCCAGCAATTGTCCAATCCTCTATAAAGAATAAAAACAAGCAATAGTGTAACATAAATAGAGAAGACCCGAAGACCAAAGATGCGACAGGTGTTTACTGAATCCTCCCGGGAGCAGAGTGGAGTACCTGTTTCTCTTCTCTCCCTTGGGAAATTGACGATTAGTCTATTTTCGTTCCTTCCTTACCACTTTGAACTATATAGATTTTTATGCTCTTATTTGAGCTCTCAGAAGTCGAGAGGATTCTTGAAATAGATATCTAACTGAAATCTTTGTGTTTTTTCTGAACAGCGTCATATTTTAGGGCCAAAAAATATATTTATACATAATTAAGATGTAGGCAGAAAATTAACTGAACTTTCATAATATGGTGTTTATGTTCTAAAATATTTTACATAAGTGGGTCATTTGTGTATAAGTTATAACTGTCACAAGGAGGCTCTAACTTTTTCACTGCAATGTTATACGTTAAGACCGATTTATAAATAAAACTATAAATATGAATGAAAGAAATAAAACACTAGTATCTGCAAAAGTAAAATTAATAACAGAATGGACGGCTCTTAAAAAAAGGGAAAAAATATTTTACCTCAAATTTGCATAAATTATGTACACTAGAAAAGGTAGCGTTCTTTAAATAATAAGCATCACAAATGAAAACAAAAAGGTTTCTTTATCCTTTATTTGTCGCAATATTGTTATGTAGTTTTAGTTAGTTAACAAATCATAACTAAATATTTTTTAAATAGAGGCTTCGACATATTTACCCAAAATAGGTACAATTTTCTCTTACTATTAGTACTGGTTGTTTAGAATATTTCAGTTTTTGTATTTACATCCCATTATTTCAAGGACCTTCGCATTTCAGAGCGCTTCGTTTAATAGCAGAATAAATCTAACATGTGTACTTCTATGATTCATAGCGTGAATGTGGGGGAAAAAATGAAGTATTCCTACGTATAACTCTTCCAAATATCCACCAGTTGTGACTCCATTGTAGTAACTAATATCTAATTTGTTAAATTATTAACAAATAATTTAACAATTGACAACAATTTAACAATTGACTCTTAAGAGTTATTTTGCTTAAATGCATCATTTTATTGAAATTATTCTAACATTTATTTCAAGCATGAAGCATACAAAGTGATGATGGCAACAAAAAAGAGTCCAATAAAAAGTTGAGTTGATGAAATAACTCTAATTACTTAGAGTTAGAATAAGTGAAAACCAGATCTACTAGATCTTCCTTCTTGATAAATGCAATAAAAAAAGAAAAAAATGAGCTAATAAAGTTTAAAATATTCTGCAAAGGTTAGTTATTTATGTAAATTTATTGTTTGCAGTGCTTAACACATACTATCAATATGTTTTCATCTGCTGCAATGTTTTAAAATCCTCAATATATCTAACACAGTTACAATATCTAATTCGATGCTGTTCATTGTTTTCTCAAATTACAACACTAAAGAAGATTTGGAATGCTTTGATGAAGAGTGAATGTAGATTTTTTCTCCCATTGTTTGCAGAAAATGCCGTACTTTCCGGTTATATCGCCGCATCTTGTGTAACACCGCAGGTAAGTATTTATTTTTATTGAGATAGCAAGTTTAACGCCTCACAGAAAACGACGCCGCACTACTTGAAAAATATGACACAAGCCAGATTATCAAAGTAGAGAGATCTTAATTAAGGAAATACATAGTAATACACAATAAATTAAAGAATAATAAATTTGAATACTAACATTGTAATAGAAAATCATTAAACATAAAATGGCAATTAATACAGTCAACGCTCGATATAATGAGCATCTCCATCCCACAGAAAAAGGTCTTTATAACGAGTGGTAGCTGTAAGAGGTAGAACATAGAGTATATTGAGATAAAGTTGGATTTTTCCCACCAGTTGTTATATTGGGATAGTCTTTATAACGAGTGGTCGTTATAACGAGCGTCGACAGCAGTATTTATTTATACAAAATCTCAAAATTATTTATAAATTATGTAAATCTGTAATTATGATATTTAAAATTTAATTTGAAGAATGCTTTATTTGTTAAAGAAAAGAAACATTTTTTTTTTCATTTCAAAAAACTGGAATTTTGAAAAACATTTCAGAAGCTTTTGGGGCCAAAGTAAACCAAAGAGCATTTTTTTTAAATGTTTTAATTTCAAACTTAATGTATAACG